>CM019696.1:14005046-14107546 GCA_009760885.1 Achatina immaculata
TCTCTTCTTCTTTTTTCTCTTCTTCTTCTTCGTCTTTTTCTTCTTTCATCTTCTTCTTTTTATTTTTTTATTCTTTTATCTTCTTCTTCTTTTTCTTCCTTCTTCTTCTTCGCTTCTTCTTCTTTTCTTCTGCTTCTTCCTTCATCTTCTCTTCTTCTTCTTTCTCTTCTTCTTCTTCTCTTCTTTTTCTTTCTTCATCTTCTTCTCCTTTTTCTCTTCTTTTTCAATCTCTCTGGCTCCAGTGCTGGGAAAGTGTTGAGGGACATGACGGATTATGGCTGCTATTTTTTCAGGTCTCTGTGTACAGCTAAAAGCCGGGGGGGGGGGGGAGTAATACTTCTTTAGCGGACTCCAGCGATTCTACCCCTGTTTGTTAGGCTTGGCCTGTTACTGAGGTACTAACGGAAACAGGGTCTTTGTCAGCAATGGGTGGCCTACCCTGACACGATCCTGTCAGCTTGTGGTCGCTGATTGCCAAACCGGATGGCGTCTTCACACACACACACACATTTCTTGTTTATAAACTGAAAAGTATCATCCGTGTAGGATATAAACTGAAAAATATCATCAGTGTAGGATATAAACTGAAAAGTATTGTCAGTGTTGGATATAAACTGAAAAGTATCACCCGTGTTGGATATAAACTGAAAAGTATCATTAGTGTTGGATATAAACTGAAAAGTATCATCAGTGTTGGATGTAAACTGAAAAAAAAAATCATGAATGTTGGAAGTAAACTGAAAAGTATTGTCAGTGCTGGATGTAAACTGAATATATTATCAGTGTTGGATATAAACTGAAAAGAATCATCATACATACATACATTCATACATACATACATATATATGAGGGGGGAGAGAGAGTTTGAGAAACTATTGTTTATATTACTAAATTATCAAGCCCTCGCTTGTGTCACTCTACAATGTAAAATCAATATTGTTAATGTTTCCAGCAAATTTCCAAGAAAGTTACCCGTTTTAGAAACAAACTTACCTAGACTGGCCGGTGGGCCACAAAATTATTGCTGCACGCCAAGATTAGCTCATACGTGTCTTAGAGAATGAATACCAGCAGAAGAGTTCATAATATCAGAATATGTTCCTGGAAAATAGGATCATTTACCGCATTCTCATTAGGGCGGAAGGGGAGAGTGGAAGCAAGAAAGGAAACATACATGGGTACGGGATCAAGGAAAATACCCGTACGGGAACTGTGTGTAGTCAATCAGTAGAGACAAGCAACAAGTCTCAAAGGAAATTAAACTTCGCCACTGGAAAGATTTTTCTTGGAGCCCCCCGGCATCTGGGGGCCACGGCATCCATGTTTAGAGAGTGGCTGTTCTGTGCCTGGTCCATCAGATCAGCGCTGAGAGTCTAGATCCAGGGGAAAACGTATCGTAATTCAAAGTACTAGTGACCAAATTGTCACAAATTATTCAACAGAAATGTAGTCCTGCTGTGAACGAGCTTTGGCGTTTTAGGCATAAAAAAAGCGGTTGTAGAAAATATCTGAACACATTTTGTAAAATTCTTGAAAAAAACAATGAAAGGACAGAAAATAATGGAAATCTAGGAGGCGACGTGGAGAAATGTGTAAGTTAGTTATGTGGTTTCTGCTCCGATAAAGGGAAATGTGTAGTTAGTTATGTTGTTTCTTCTCCGATAAAGGGAAATGTGTAGGTTAGTTATGTGGTTTCTGCTCCGAGAAAGAGAAATGTGTATGTGGTTTCTGCTCCGATAAAGAGAAATGTGTAAGTTAGTTACGTGGTTTCTTCTCCGATAAAGAGAAATGTGAAGTTAGTTATGTTGTTTCTTCTCCGATAAAGGGAAATGTGTAAGTTAGTTATGTAGTTTTTGCTCCGATAAAGGGAAATGTGAAGTTAGTTATGTTGTTTCTTCTCCGATAAAGGGAAATGTGTAAGTTAGTTATGTAGTTTTTGCTCCGATAAAGGGAAATGTGTAAGTTAGTTATGTGGTTTCTGCTCCGATAAAGGGAAATGTGTAGTTAGTTATGTGGTTTCTGCTTCGATAAAGGGAAATGTGTATGTGGTTTCTGCTCCGATAAAGGGAAATGTGTAAGTTAGTTATGTGGTTTCTGCTCCGATAAAAGGAAATGTGTAAGTTAGTTATGTGGTTTCTGCTCCGATAAAGGGAAATGTGTAAGTTAGTTATATAGTTTCTGCTCCGATAAAGGGAAATGTGTATGTGGTTTCTGCTCCGATAAAAGGAAATGTGTAAGTTAGTTATGTGGTTTCTGCTCCGATAAAGGGAAATGTGTAAGTTAGTTATGTGGTTTCTGCTCCGATAAAGGGAAATGTGTAAGTTAGTTATGTGGTTTCTGCTCCGATAAAGGGAAATGTGTATGTGGTTTCTGCTCCGATAAAAGGAAATGTGTAAGTTAGTTATGTGGTTTCTGCTCCGATAAAGGGAAATGTGTAAGTTAGTTATGTGGTTTCTGCTCCGATAAAGGGAAATGTGTAAGTTAGTTATGTGGTTTCTGCTCCGATAAAGGGAAATGTGTAAGTTAGTTATGTAGTTTCTGCTCCGATAAAGAGAAATGACCATTTCCGGGTGTATGATTTAACATTTATATGTTCTACATACTAGTATCATCAGTGTTGGATTTAAACTGAAAAGTATCATCAATATTGGACGTAAACTGACAAAAAATATCATCAGTGTTGGATCGATGTAAACTGAAAATATCGTCAGTGTTGAATTTAAACTGAAAAGAATCATCAGTGTTGTATGTAAATTGAAAAGTGTCATCAATATTGGATGAATATATTATCAGTGTTGAATTTAAACTGAAAAGTATCATCAGTATTGTTGTAAACTGGAAGGTATTATTATGGTTGGATGGATACTGAAAAGTATCATCAGTGTTGGATGTAAATTGAAAAGTATCATCACTGTTGTAGTAAACTGGAAGGTATTATTATGGTTGGATGGATACTGAAAAGTATAATCAGTGTTGGATGTAAACTGAAAAGTATCATCACTGTTGGATGCGAACTGAATATATTGTCAGTGTTGGATATAAGCTGAAAAGTATCATCAGTGTTGGATGTAAACTGAAATGTATCATCATTGTTGTATGTAAAGTGAAAGTATCATTATTTTTTTATATAAACAAAAGGATATACTGAGAAGGAGAATTGAGCACGTTATCCAGAAAATACCTATGATGATGATGGTGATGACGATGATGATGATGATGATGATCCCAGTACACTTACATTTGATACGCATCTTTCCATGTACAGGACAAAACGAGATTGAACTAGAACGTGTGTGACGAAAGTATTGTGACTATAGTAAACTATCCTCACCCGCCATTCTGTATCAACCCCCTTCTAAAGTTGGCTGTGGCGGTCCTCCAGTTTTCCATATCGCTTGTTTCCTTACTTCACAGAGTCGAACTGAATCCTGTCAGTCTCTTAAAGTTGTCCACTCCATAGACAAAACTGGTGCAACGAAAACCACGGTGTCACGCAATCCGCTTCAGAGACCCACCAAGAATACAGGCTAAAACCCTGCGATACCCTGAACCCCTTGTGGTCCTCTCGGGGATCTCGTGTGGTCCTTTCAGGAACCACACAGGAGACCACGAGACTTAACGAGGACCACAGGCGTAAATTCAGTAGGACCACAGTGCGGTTCTGGTGGTAGAAGTGAACGAAGAAGAAGAAGAAGAGTCCACTCCTATATGACTGTCGTCCTCTTGCTAGTTTTCCTTCAAATTTTCTTTCGAGTGTATGTTAATTGTTGTCAAAGGCTATTTCAGAATTGTCCGTTTCCTCTTTGGAGGGGATCCGCCTCTGATTTGGAGCGAGAGGGCACCTCACTGTCCAGGTGTGCAGACAGGTGACACACAGACACTAGGTTTAGGGGGTTAAGTTTAGAGTGTTGCGGTTTGAGGGTTGGGGTTAGAGGGTTGGGGTTAGAGGGTTGGGGTTAGAGGGTTGGGGTTGGAGGGTTGGAGTTAGAGGGTTGGGGTTAAAGGGTTGAGTTTAGGGGGCAGGAGTTAGGAAATATGTTTAGGGTTAGGTTTAGACTGTGTGTTCTTTAACAAATAAGCGTCAGTGGTTAAGTGTCGCGTGATTAAGTGCCAGTGGTTAAGTGTCAGTGGTTAATTGTCGCGTGAATAAGTGTCAGTGGTTAAGTGTCAGTGGTTAAGTGTCAGTGGTTAATTGTCGCGTGATTAAGTGTCATTGGTTAAGTGTCAGTGGTTAATTGTCGCGTGATTAAGTGTCAGTGGTAAAGTGTCAGTGGTTAATTGTCGCGTGATTAAGTGTCAGTGGTTAAGTGTCGCGTGATTAAGTGTCAGTGGTTAAGTGTCAGTGGTTAAGTGTCAGTGCTTAAGTGTCGCGTGATTAAGTGCCAGTGGTTAAGTGTCAGTGGTTAATTGTCGCGTGATTAAGCGTAATCAAACTCACTATCGACGACTTCACTTCCGGCTCTCCAAAAAACGACGAAGCCGATTTGCTACTGCAATTATTATTGTAATGTTATTATTGGTGTGAAATTGTTAATATACGGAGGGCATTTCTTAGAGGCCCGAAATGTGCGTTACTGTATCTCAGCCAGCCATGAACCGACATCTTTGTTGTTGGACAGGCTGTATCTATGGGGCGCTCATTACACATTCCAGATGGCGTTGTTTGACGTGGCGGGACGAAATAAAAATATTCCCGTGTCGCGGAAGTATCCAGCTGCTGGTTAGACTTGGAGATTTATTATTCCATATTCCTCATATCTCCCCTTTCTCTCTCCTATGGGGAATATGGGGGTACCAAAATGTCTATTACAAAGCATAAGGTCATTATACAAAAACAGTCATAATGCGATAAGGACAGCAGCAGAAAACAACGGGAGTTGGACAGGGCTGCGTTTTATAACCTCTATTATTTATAACCTACATGGGCAAAATATAACTGTACGCCAACCCAAACTTATCAGAATTGAATGAGTTAATGTTCGCAGACGACCAGTGCAGTACAAACAGTGACCCGAAAAGTTTACAAGATCATACGAACAATCTCCACCACAGTTGTGAAAATAATGATACGAAAATCGACTTTGCCAAAACAGAGACCATGAGAGTCAACAAAAGTCCAAGCCTATCTAACATCAGTATCGAAGACAGTAAGATCCAAGAAATTAACGAATTCAAGTATCTTGGTTGTTAGTTTACAGAAACTAGAGAAAAGATGGAAGGATGGAGTTATAGAAACACACAAAAAAAACGGCATCAACATCACTGAGGCCATTCATGTGGCCCAAAACGCCAACTGCATCTCCCGTTGACACCTTATGCTACAAGAAGAAGGATAAAGTAAAGTAAGTAAGTATTGTAACCCCCACATACATAGGTCAGTCTCCACGCAGTCTGAGTTTTTCTCCTTTCATGTTCTTTCAGCTGTGAGTCAGGATGTTCGAGCCTGCCTCATCTGCACTGCCACAGTTTTCTAACATATAATCAGACACTTAGTTTATTCCAGCCGGACTGAATGATTCAAACCGAGTCCTTTCTGTTGGGAAGCCACCTCACAAACTCTTCTGAAACTCTTTTTATAAAAGAACAACTAAAGCCACTACAAATCTCTGCGGCAAAGTGCACTTAATTTTCTCCAGAACTGTCTTCCGCATTCCTAACGTCCTCAAAGAGCGCTTCACTACAAGCATTCTTTCATCCTTTTATTTACATTACAACTCTGTTTCTCTGTTGTATGAAGATCACCAGCCAAAAACCTTCATCATAAAAGAGAAAGAAATCGAATCTTTGGAATATATCATCTTCAGATGAGAGAGTCTGAATGTGCACACTTATTTAATGAAATTACGTGATTAAATTCATTACGAAATTAGATTTAGCGCCCTCGCAAAGGGACATGAAAGGCCGTGCTTGAAACCTAAAGACTTGAAGAGGCTCCAGACACGAATTCATAGAAGCCAACATCTTATGCAGTTATAATGATAGAAGTCTGTCCAGTTCAGTATAACATGAACACTTTTAGCTTGTTCGTCAGGCTGTCTTTTCTATCTTCCTCCGTGTTTTCAAAGAAAAAAAAAGTCACCATCATCATCATCATCATCTTTTGTTATAGCTTGGAAAGATGTTGACTGATTTTGTCCCGCTACTCAATCTTTCTAAACTCTTGTTGTTGTTCTTCTGCTAAATATATACGTATATTTTTGTTTCATTTTTTTTTAGAATAGCTTTTAATACACACCTGATAATTTGATCACAGTAGTTTTAAATGTATGTTTTTTGTGTGTGTTGTTTTCTTCTCGATGTATTGATTGTCTTGTGTATTTGCTTAATTCTTTTGTCTCTCTCTAAACAGCATTAAAGTGCTGTAAAAAAAACTGCGCTGACAGCTTCACATACTTCGAAAGTAGTGATCTCTGACAGCTTACCATGTAGCACTTCTTGATTATGTCTGTTATAACGTTACGGAAAATTGACCACGGTAAAATATGAAACAAAAGTGTAGGTAGTGGCTTATTTCTGCTGTTGTATGAGGTTTGAATCTTACAATTCGTTTATTACTTTTCTCTGTATCTTAGTGCTCAGACGAAACTTTCTACCTCGAGTCATCCAAAGTTCTTTTGTTTCGTAGATTCCTTATACAAATGCGCGCTGCTGTGTTGATGAGCTGCTTTCATTAAACAGGGGTCCTTTATCCATGAGCCAGGAGACAGGGACCTTTATCTATGAGCCAGGATATAGGGTCCTTTATCCATGACCCAGGCGACAGGGTCCTTTATTTATGAGCCAGGATATAGGGTCCTTTATCCATGAGTCAGAAGATAGGGTCCTTTGTCCGTGAGCCAGGAGATATGGTCCTTTATCCTTGAGCCAGATTTCTGCTAAAACCTACGGAAACCTTCCAAGAAACTTGGGGGAAATGGAATAAGGAGTTTGATAATGGTGAACCAAATACGTTCTGTTGTAAGAGGCAGTTCCCTAAACAAACAAACAAAAAACAAACAAAAAGTTCCAGATGCTCATCTCTTACACACATCTATTTGAACTAGCACCTTTCTAAGCATCTCACAGAATGTACCCTACCCTCTTGAACGAAGAACTTATTCTACGACATTCACTCACATACCGACAGCAGTCTCTATTACAAACGCGGGCAGTTCGTCTCAGGCTTTCAGCTTCACCTGTGGAGGTTCTCTTGTGTGTGGAGGAGGGGGGGGGACTCTGAGGTCTAGCCTGGTCCTGTATCTGAGTAGGCTGTATAGCTGGCAGCTCTGGAGGATGTGATGTGGTGTCTGTTGCTCTTTGCTGCAGGCATGTAGGTCTGTTGGGCCAATTTTCAGCTTCTGGTATAGACAGGTTCTCAGCCTGCAATGTGCTGTTCTCAGTCTGAAAATTATCGCTTTGTCGTTTCTTGAGAGGTTAAAGTATTCGTCATTTGTTTCTGCAATTTGTTTTTATGCATATGGCTTTTAGTCAAGTTATTAGGAAAAAAACAAATAGAAAACTAATCTTTATTTGCAAAGTACTGATTTAAATAAACATGGTGTAAAACTTGGTGGTTGATGTACGTTTTAAATGAAAGCGACTGCTGACTTACGGAAACAATGGAATTTAAGGAAGTTAGAAGCCAGCTTTCTCATTTCAATGCACAACCTTACTTGGAGAGAAATAGACCTGGGTTCTAACCTTACTAAGAGAGAAATAGACCTAACTTCTAACCTTACTTGGAGAGAAATAGACCTAACCTTACTTGGAGAGAAATAGACCTAACCTTACTTGGAAAGAAATAGACCTAACCTTACTTGGAAAGAAATAGACCTAACTTCTAACCTTACTTGGAGAGAAATTGACCTGACTTCTAACCTTACTTGGAGAGAAATAGACCTGATCTCTAACCTTACCTGGAGAGAATAGACCTGACTTCTAACCTTACTTAGAGAGAAATATACCTAACTTCTAATCTTACTTGGAAAGAAATATACTTAACTGCGAACTTTACTTAGAGAGAGATAGACCTAACCTTACTTGGTGAGAAATATAGCTAACTTCTAACCTTACTTGGAGAGGAATCGACCTAACCTTACTTGGAGAGGAATCGACCTAACCTTACTTGGAGAGGAATCTACCTAACCTTACTTGGAGAGGAATCTACCTAAATTTACTTCGAGAGGAATTGACCTAACCTTACCTGGAGAGGAATCTACCTAACCTTACTCGGAGAGGAATCGACCTAACTTCTACCTATGGTGACCCAGGTCCCCTCCTCCACACGTGGTCATGTAGCATGATTAGTACAATATGAGGAGGCTAACAGTTCATTCCCTCACTACTCTCTCTCTCCAGCACATGACATCAACAACATGACATCAACAGCATGACATCAACAACATCAGTCACAAAGTCCATATTCAAATTAAATCACATCAACTTTAATGCACAAATAGAACGGGCGACTCATAACATGCAGACACTGTCCCCGACACACACACACACACATACCACATATAACAATACGAATATGAATGAAATGTGATAATGAAGTATGACAACAAGGAGCCTGTGCACAGCAGTATAATAATGACACGGCAATGAAGATGAACAATGATTCAATCAGTGGCATAAAGACACAGTTTATTAATACTAATTGTTCATAATGACAGCTTACAATGACAGGACAGTCTGATCTAGACTCGGGTACATCTGTGTGTTATACATGGTACCCCAAGCTTTTAGCATAATTTGATCATTTATGAAATGCTGGTATCATGTTTACGGCAAAGCTAAAAACGGCGGTAGCCAGATCTCTGGCCGAGCTCCAATTACAGATGTAAGCGTAGGCTTTCAAAAACGTATAGAAATCGTATAGTCCCGTGCACGTTTGGATTTCTCCACGTATATTTGTAATGGAATCCTGTCAAATCCGTCCCGACCGCTGTTACATAAATTGTGTTTATGTGTCTTCCGCCGGAAAGCGTAGATTTCATCAACGAAATTAAATTACTCTGAAAGACGGGTCTCTACGCAGTTGTTAGTATGATGTTTGTTTCTGTGCAAGCACTAATGATGCTGTCTCTTGTTATTTGTCACATGTAATGTTGTTTTTTTTTTCCTTTTCCTTTTTGACTGAGCGAACGTTACAAGATTTCAGGAGACTTCTGTCTAGTTTGTAGAGTTTAGACAAATTACAGTTTTCAATTTTCTTTCAATGTCGCTTCAGAAAAAAAAAAACAACGTGGCGTGCGTTGAGTGCTAGGTTGGCGTGGATGACATGATTGCAAGGTTTCTCTGATTGTCCAGTTCTTCCCTTTATTTTGTTGTTTTCTTTTGAGTATTCAGAATTTTTTCACAGAGCTTTATTGAAATATTCAACAAATGTCTCCCTTAAGTTGATGCATTACTGCTCTGTGGAGAACCTGACAAACAAAGTAGTTTTGATGCTCGTCTCTCATGTACAGTCAGTGATTTGATCCAGGCTGAAGGTGCTCAGACATAGATACCTGGCTCTACTTGAAGCTAACCATGTCACTCTGTAGTTCTAGATGAAGGAAGACTGTCAGGTGAAATACTGTATGGTCACATTATGTTTACACAGTCTTTGACCAGTAAACTATATGAGTTGCCTTACAAAAACAAAATTGTTACATAGCCATGTTGATAGATTTTGTAAACTTTCTATTGACATGTCGACAAGCCCTGGCGCTCATGCCTTCCCACAAATCTCTATTCCTGATGCTACTTATGAGCTGCTCTTTCTCCATGCCATTTCGTCAGTTCATCTGTCATCTTCCCCCTTTCTTTGTCCGGTCTCTTTTGCCCTGTTCTTATCAGATGTTCCAATCCACCTGCTCTCACGGCGTGCCCTATCAGTTTGGATTGTATCTTCCTGAATATTATTATTGCGTTTCTCTCTTCTTCTGCCTCTGTCAGGACCTCTTTGATTGATCTCTTCGCTGTCCGTGGTAAATATTACATGAGTTGAGTATATATATATATAAATATAACAATATAAATATATATATACGACAAGAAAAGGAATGAAAACCGGCTGTTGTCCGGAGCCGGTTGCTCTAGTGTCCTGCTGTACTCGTCTTGCAGTGTGTCCTTTTAACTCTTTATGTGCTGAAGCCGGCGTGTTTTTCAGGCATCAGGTGAAGTATTTGGAAATGATATTATATAAGATAAGACAGATCTGGCATAAAACCACCTGGGCGGAGGATGAGACAAAATATCAACAGTGTTGAACAAATAATTAAGGATGTGTTGAGAAATAATTTAACATTCCTGGCAAATACATTTTACAGATCTGAACAAAATAGTAACAAATTTGAGCAAATAATAAAAGATATCTGGACACACAATAAACACACGTAATGAAATGTTACACGTAGTTTAACAAATAATAACGATTAATAAATAGATTTTAACAAAAGGAGTAAACAGAGTGAACTACTAATAAAGCGATAAACTAAACATACGAAACTCATAATAAAGCGATAGACTAAACATACTGAACACATAATATAGAGATTTTAACACAGAACAAGCAGCTGATATGAGCAAGAATAAACATATTTAAGAATAAAATAATATTTGACACACAAGAGCAAACATTAATTAGATTTGAACAAATAATGTGCAGATTATTTTGAATCTTATAGCTCTAGACAAAAAGTAAACAGATTAAAATAATGAGTTTATTTAAGGAAATAATGGTGAAATACGATAAAATTATATACATTTTTTTCAATAAATAAATAAATGAGCAGACTTAGTGGAAAATTGTAACATATCAAAATAAATGATACTGCAAATGATACTTTTCCATCGCAGCATATGCCTGTAAGACCTGAACATTTAACAAAACAGCTGAGAAACACATAAATGCCTTTGAATGTAAATGCTACAGAAGAGTTCTTCAATTATCATGGGCACACACAAAAACAAAAACAAAAAAAGAAAGAAAAATATCCATACTACAAGAACTTAATATTGAAGAATATAGGGTAGTAAAGAGGATTAAATAGATAAAACTAAAATATGTTAAACGCATTAAACGTCATGATAATTTAGAGAAGAGCATCATGAAAGGGTACATAATGAGAAAAAGAAAGAGAGGAAGACGAAGGCGAAGATGGCTGCAAGACGTCGTTGATAATCGGCAAATGAATGTACCAGCAGAAGGGCATTTTGCTTACAACCGAGAGGCCTACAGGAGTGCTGTTAGAGAGGCAGAGTTCCATAAAGGAAATATGGAAATGACTGACTGACTGACAAAATGCTAGATGTGGTCATTAACCTGATTATGAAATGCTGCATTTTCTACGGCAGGTTTGCTCCGGTATCACGTAGTTTTAATTAAATATGTGCAAAAGTAGATGTATTTGTTTTAAACTCTGAGCTTACTGTCGCGGACTCACGTAGCAAGACATTTGTCAGACTCCCACATGACTCTTCGCAGACCGTAGACTGAGTGCTGATAGTCTTGCTTGTTATCTTCCTGCTCTATAATTTTTAGCCAGGGGAAATCGATTCTCTGTTCACATTTTACCAGCCTGTCTTCCTCGTTTAATTGCAAACATTCTCCCTCAGTTGTGGTGAAACATTTCAGTGATGTTCCAAGGTCACACAGAGGTCATATGATCTCATTATGGTCAATAAAGTATACAAGTGTAAAAAAGATACAGATAATAAATCATACAGATATAATAAGATACAGGTTGTAAAGTATACATACATACGTAAGAAGACACAGATATTAAAGTACACAGATATTATAAGATACAGACAATTAAGTATACAGATATAACAAGATATAAGTAATAATGTGTACAAATAAAATAAGGCGCAGGTAATAAAATATACAGATATAATAAAATAAATTTAATAAAATACACATAATAAAGTATACATGTATAATAAAATACATGTGCAATGAGATACAGGTAATAAAGTACACAGATATAATAAGATACAGATAATACAGTATACATATGTAATAAGATACATATAATAAGGTATATAGATATAAAAAGAAAAGATTATAAAGTATACAGGTAAAATAAGATACGGGAAATAAAATATACAGATACTTGTATAATAAGATACAAGTAAGATGTTCTGATATTGACTATACCCAATGCTGAGAGCAGCTGTATTTAATCCCCTTCCTTCCTCCTTATACACTACCTCAAGACTATTTGCTGTATGATTACAGCACATGAACTATCCCAAGGGTTCTCAAACTGTGCTATGAGAAGCCCTTCAGATCTGCCATAACTATAAGAGTCTCCTTGGGGGCGGGGGGGGGGGGTGGTAAATTTAAAATATTCCTTATTTGTTTTCTATATTATAAAGAGAATCTGTAAATAAGATTGACTTCTTTGTTTTTCACATTATAAAGAGAATCTGTAAATAATATTGACTTATTTGTTTTCCATATTATAAAAATAATTTTTAAATAACATTGACTTATTTGTTTTCCACATTATAAAGAGAATGTGTAAATAAGACTGACTTATTTGTTTTCCATATTATAAAAAGAATATGTAAATAAGATTAACTTATTTGTTTTCCACATTATAAAGAGAATCTGTAAATAAGATTGACTTTGAAAGACTGTATAAAGATGGTCTTTTTTGCATGGTAGCAGAGACCATCATCATCATCATCATCATCATCAGGAGTCGTTTCAAATGGAGTTGGTAATTATGTTTATCTCATCTCACACCATCTCATCAGACCATCCAGTATCATTTCCCTCGACCTTCTCCTGCCTCTTCTTACCTCTATTTTTTGTCCGTTGTTAACAATATTGTCAATATCCTCTCTTCTTATTGCGTGTCCTATGAAAGTACATTGTCCCTCTCGTATGTTTTTGACAATATGTTCTCTCTCTCTCTCTCTCTCTCTCTCTCTGACTCTTTTCATACATTCTTCATTATTAACCTCCGTTGTCCAGGGAATTCGCAACATTCTTCTGGTAAACCATATTTCTATTACTTTCTGCCGACCCGCCCACTGTCCGTGATTCACGACAACAGTAATAGCATGAAAGACCTTCAACGTAAACTAAAATTTACTAGTGAATGTGTACTTAGAGGACCTGACTAAATGGAAAATCTCGATAGTTTTTCTACTTCTTACATCCTTCCCGCGCCGTTAGACGTCACCCAGGGCTCGCGTGGTAGTTGCGCTAATTTCTTCTACTTACAGTCCTTTATATGGTCCAGTGGCTGATGCATCCGTCTATCACGCGGAGGTTAATGGTTCAAGTGTAATCGTAGGCATTCGAATCACTCATCTGTAGCACCTGGCTCTCTCTGGAGCTAGGGAAAAGGGGGGGGGGGGAAGGGGAGTCTGCCAGACGTGATTCCGCCTACGTCATCCTCTTGTATGTCATCAGGTCAAGGAAAATATCTGTTCTAGTACCATAATTTCCCGAGTTTTTTCTTCTTTTTCTACCTATGAATGACATTACCCTCAATGAAGATGCTAAAGTTTCATTACTGCAACCTGTATCTTACTAGTGTACGAGTATTGGGTAGTACTTTTCTCTATTTAGAGAAATTACTAAGGATTGGAAACCCATTTGTTGAATCAGCGAGCACCAACTAATTATCGGTTTTAAAAGTTAAAGAACAGTTTACAGAAATTTTAATAGATTCTATTTTAACTCTTTCGCTATTATGAGTCAGTAAAATGGCTTCACAAATTAGAAAAAAAAAACTGCCTTCATCTAGGTGCCTTTCTTCCTTTCGCCGAGGGTTAAATTTTAAACTACATTATAATCTAAATATAAACCTCAGGTTATTTACCGATAAAAATATGAGGGCTGTATTTATTACACATTTTCTACTCGTGTTCCACTGTTTTATTTCGTAGTAAAAGAGTTAAAAAGAGTATTTCATAGGGGAGAAAGCGCAATATTTTGAAGTAAAGTATGCCTGGAGAACCATGAAATAAGCTATCAAGCTTTTAAATTACGTAACAACGTATTACCTTGAACAAACGTTTTTAAACGTATACAGCTACAAAGACTAAATTTACGAACAAGCTAATTATAGCAAATGACCCGCGAGTACAGGTAACAGTCATAACTCTAGGTAACCTGCGAGTACAGGTAACAGTCATAACTCTAGGTACTGAAACGCCTTGCGGTCAGAATAAGCCAACTCAAGTCAGTAATAAATAAATCTACATTAATTTCACATTTGAATTTGTAAGTTGAAATGTTCGTACAAGTAGGTGTCAGGTGTGTAACTTGTTGGAATATTGATTGAAGTACGATGGTTGACTGTCGCTTTATTTATTTATTTATTTATTTATTTTCACATTTTTTAGGAAAAATACATTTTCACAAAAAAAAAAAAATTATCTTCATAATTGCGACCTGGTTGGCGGAGTGGTTAGGTTCTTGTCTGCTAATACGAAGGTTTTGGGTTCAAGTCTCAGTAGTGGAGGATTTTTCCCTGGCACCGCAGCATCAGAAAGGCTCTGGGATCCAGCCAAACTCTAAAAGTGTGTACCAAAGAAATCTGAGGCCAAGTGTGATACTGACCACATCAGACTTTCAAAGTCTTGGAAAATCAGACTTTCAAAGTCTTGGAAATACGGGTCTGACGCTGTATCATCAATATTTCTTAATGGCATGGAAACGGGAATTTTACCTTTATTGTTATTAACTTCATAATACAATACAAACAGTGGAAATAATATGAACGTGACAAAAAATCGAAAACGGCATTGTCCGTTTTTTGCCCAACAAGCATCAACTACCAAAAGACGGAATATTCCGTCTTT
Organism: Achatina immaculata; assembly: GCA_009760885.1. Taxonomy (NCBI): domain Eukaryota; kingdom Metazoa; phylum Mollusca; class Gastropoda; order Stylommatophora; family Achatinidae; genus Lissachatina; species Lissachatina immaculata. The sequence goes on from CM019696.1 coordinate 14,019,840, forward strand.
GGTCCAGAATGTATTAAGTTCTTAAAACCTTGTAAAAATTTTACTGTCTTTATCGAATGTTCCTAATATTAGTGTAATACTATTTTATGAAGCTTCTGGAAGAATTTTTTTTCTGGTGAAAGGGACTTCTTCTGTCTAAAATGTTTTAGAAGTATGCTCAACATCTCCACGCTGTAGCGAACGAGAGAGAAACAGAAGAAAGGGAGAAAAAAGAGAAGCAAATCTAATATATAAAAAAAAAAACAGGTCATGGGGGAAATTTAAAGATGTAACTTAAGAAATTTAAGCAGAGAAGAAAAAAAAAGATATATCCATGAAGAGGGTTTGCGGTGTCTTCGGGACGAAATCTCGCTTCCTTAATTTTATTTTGTGTGTGATTAATAATGGAAGAGTTGCTTATTAAAAAAAAAAAGTTTTTTCTCTCATTGATTATGCGGGCCATGCAGGGAGAACTGAAAGGAGACAGGACTACGGGCAGGCATAGATAATTCCTGGATTTCCAAGAGATTTATTTCTTTTTGTCCTAGGCTAGCTCCTGTCTTCGCCCCCCTCCCCCCTCCACCACGCTCGTTTTCCTGATGTTACACGTGTTAGCGCCTGATAACAAATGGTTTCTTATTCTGGTGACTCTCTCCGCCCCGGGGAAGACCTTTTATTTGTTCTGTGAGTTACCAAATATCTCTTAAGATTAAGGATATACGGCGGTGTAACGTTAGATATCTGGGTTTACGTCTGTTTTCATAAAGGATCTACACGGCAGGGGAGCAAACTGATGATCTCAAGAAATGCAACTCTTTGGCAGATCTAGCTTCGTATGTTCGCCACTACATCATAACAAGGAAAGTTCCGGCAGCCGGCCGCTAGTCTCTTCGATCATTGACCATCTCTAGGTAAATAGGAACCGCTGTAGCAAGAACAGAAACAAGATTTGCTCAACCGTAGCCGAATAGACGAGCCCATTAGGACGGGAGTAAATGGGAACATTTTGTCCTTAAACTTCATGACTTTCCGCAAAATAAACCAACCAAACAACGACTGTAAACTTGTGAGTGTATGAGAGTTTCATCAGTGATGTTACCAGCTGTCATTATCATGCTTTCAAACAAAAATCATCAGAAGAGAAATGAGATGTCTAAGGAGAATACAAAATATGACATCTTACATCCTTCCCGTAGCGCCAGACGCCACACAGAGCTAGCAGTGTGTCTGGCCTGGGTCTCTGCTCGCGGCCAGCTTATCAGTCTCATCAAGGGACTTGATTACTACCATCTTAGCCTCTCTGATCAGTGTAAAATATAACAAGAAGGGACAAGATTGGAAATGACACCATCAGGGCATGGGTTGGAGTAATGCCAGCGTTACAATACATCTGGAAACAAGTCAGATAGTCTGGCCACGCTAAACTTCATCATTTTCCAAAAATAAAAAAAAAAGAATTGGTTAAAAAGGAACTTGCGAGCACATGAGAGTTTCAGTAATGACACAGCCAAGTGTCATTATCATTTTGTGGTTTCAAATCCTTTGAGATTATTAGATATTTAGTTTTAAAGGATAAAAACAATGTATATTTTCTCTGAACGGATTGTCGAGTTTTGTCTCCTGTGTGTGTGTGTTTAGCTTTCAGCATTCAAGCGGAATAAATATTCATAAACTAGCTTGTTTCACGTGAGCGGATATGTAAGGTTTGAGTTAACTTCTCCATTCCCTTATAACGTCGGCAGTTTCTCCCTCTGTTGTCTACAACTCGTAGCATGAATGTTTTCTGTGTTATATCGCCTGGCGGTAGTCAAGTAACGTGGCCAAACTGTATGACTTGTTTCTGGATGTATTGTGGTACTGGTGTTAACCCAACTCTTCTCCTGATGGGGTCGTGTTTAGTTTTTTTTTCCTTTCCTGTTGCGTTGTGTGTTACATTACAAAAACATTACATTTCTCTCCTAATGATTTTCTTGTATATTATTAGCCTGGATTGGCAAAATTATATTAATATAACTTCCGATGCTCAGCACCGTTTTGTAGAGCGTAGAAATGTACAATTGAATAATATTATTACATCAGTGAAGCCTTTATTTTTCTGTTGATTTCCAGCAGGAGCTTGAAATGCACAGTCCAGTAAGATTATCATATCAGTAGAGGCACTATTCTTCAGTGGATTTCCAACAGAGAGTTAGAAATGCACAGTCCAGTAAGATTATCATATCAGTGAAGGCACTATTCCTCAGTGGATTTCCAACAGAGTGTTAGAAATGTACAGTCCAGTAAGATTATCATATCAGTGGAGGCACTATTCTTCAGTGGATTTCCGACAGAGTGTTAGAAATGCACAGTCCAGTAAGATTATCATATCAGTGGAGGCACTATTCCTCAGTGGATTTCCAACAGAGTGTTAGAAATGCACAGTCCAGTAAGATTATCATATCAGTGGAGCCTTTCATTCCTCCGTTGCGGCTGCAGTGGAGGCAGTTACAAAATAATTGGCCAATTTGGATTTTAAAAAATGAGAGCTGCTACAATCCTTCAATCGGCCAGGTGTAGCATCTGTCTTTGTATTTGTGAGAGACGATGTCGTGACTGACGTGAGATGTGTGAGTGGGATATGCTCTGCATTGTGTAATTTATTGACAACAATATCCCCTATTGAAAGCCAGTCTTCCTCTCTAAGGATAGACAGGCAATAGGATGACTCTTTCCTACTATCTCGGTGTTAGAACAGATAAATAACGTTTACCTGACACTCATGATTGGACACCTTGACATACGTAATTTTTTTTATCCACGAAAACTCATCAATATTTAATACTTACAGAAAATACAAAGCAACTTTTACTAGTTCAGTAGTAGGTGCATCAATATGTATAAACCATCTAGTTCAATAGTAGGTGCATCAATATGTATAAACCATCATCAAGCGTATCAAGTCTATCAAGTCATTGAATAATCCATTCACTAAAGGGAGTGGGCGTACTTCGCGGTTAGTGTTTCGTGCTAGGGTTTTCCAGTACCTACGTAATATTCTCTTACATCTTTCCCGTGGCGTTAAACGTCACATAGGGCTCGCATCATTGTTTGCCATGTTTTCCTGTTCTCAGCGAGCCTTTCAACCTCATCAAGGGGTTTTATGCCCACTAAACTGGCTTCTCTTAACAATGTCCTCTTTAGAGTTTCACATGGTCGACCTCTTTTTCTTCGGCCTGTTGTGCTCCACTTGATAGCTTGTTTTTGGTATTCTCTAATTGTTTCTTCTCATCACATGGCCTACACATGTCCATTTTTTTTTTATCAACCATGATACAGGTTGTTATTTGTTCATCTGTCTTATCTCTGCGTTGTTCTTTAATTCGTTCCACTTTATATCAAGTATTTTCCTGAGTCATTTGTTTTCAAAAGAGTCTAATTTCTTGTCTATTTCTTTCGTTGATTTCCAGCTTTCGCATGCATAAATGAGGGTGGATATTACATTTGAATTGAATAATCTTAACTTGGTTTTTTTTTGCTTATAATTTTTTGTGATACCCTGTTTTCAAGATTTTTGAAGGACAATGCAGCTTTTGCAATTCTAATTCTAACTTCCTTTCTGGTGTCACCATCTTGGTCTATGTAGCTGCCAAGGTATGGAAATTCAATATTCTCTAGTGGTGTGCAAATATGTTCTCAAAAACATTCTGTGTTCAGATGCGTGCGTCTTACTGTCAGATACCAGTTCACCGCAATTTTGAATCAGATTCTTTATCTCATCATCATCTTAAGGCGTACGACTTGGACTGTCCTACTCAACGATTGTATGTTGTTTACCATATCTTAGGACAGTGGATCCCAACCTTTTCATAGTACGACCCTAAAACATCAACATGGAGTAGAAATAGTTAGAGATATATGACATTTTGCACAACAATACAGAAATAAGAAAAGGTGAGAAAGAATGGCAAAAAATGCAATGAGATGAGTATGTGAAGTGTAAAACAAACAGTAAAAAAACAATATTTTGGACTTATGCCTTTATCAAAGACGACGACGAAAATAACGAAATTAAAAACACATAAATACAAAAATAAGAGTTATATGGCAGAGATCCTCCTTGGTAGAACTTCAGACAAGTAATGAAGATTACGTCCTGTTTTACCGGACTCCTCAACTCATTTATCTTTATTATTAGAAAATAGCGAAAGCACATGACCCGCTAAACCAGCACTGGTATATGACCTGTTATCCTAACCTAGCAATGGTACATGACCTGTTATCCTAACCTAGCAGTGGTACATGACCTATTATCCTATCCCAACAGTGGTACGTGGCCTGTTATCCTAACCTAGCAATGGTACATGACCTGTTATCCTAACCTAGCAGTGGTACATGACCTATTATCCTATCCCAACAGTGGTACGTGGCCTGTTATCCTAACCTAGCAATGGTACATTGCCTGTTATCATAACCCAGCAATGGTACATGACCTGTTATCCTAACCTAGCAATGGTACATGGCCTGTTATCCTAACCTAGCAATGGTACATGGCCTGTTATCCTAACCTAGCAATGGTACATGGCTTGTTATCCTAACCTAGCAATGGTACATGACCTGCGAATAAATAAAAATATTAAATTCAACACAAACAGAATATATAGTATCTCTTCGCGACCCTAATATGAGTCGCGAACTGGAGTTGGAAATCTTCATTTGCCATCGTTGCTTTTACTTGCTTACAGCCTTATCAACCTAAACTGGACTTCACGGACTCTATAAAACAATGACCACTGAACGTTATAGGTTTGAGGCGTCACATGACAACCAGTACCTCATCATCAGACGGCCTAATTGGCTGAGTGGTTAGGCACTCGATGGTATGGGGTTCGAGTCCCAGCAGTGGGAGATTGTGTGTGTGTGTGGTACTACCATACCAAAGAATCCCTGGGGTCCACCCAGCCTCTAAAATGGGTACCAGAGAAATCTGGAAAGGCAAATGCGGCCAGGCGTGATACTGACCACATCAGACTTTCTTGCTCCGAAAGTCTTGGAAATATAAATGAACGTGTGTATGTATGTATTTATGTTTTTATATATATTCCAGCAACACGCTGGAACACCTGGAGCAATTTCAACCAAACTTGGCACACTTTTGACTTACACTCTGGACAGTGCACTGTGGGGGTTAGATCATCCCTGGGATACCCCTTTGATCCCTAGGGGTCGGGGTGACATGTAAAAACAATCGAAAATGAACGATGTTAGTGTCGAATGCATAGTTTTTGGGGTCACTGAGATGAATAGCGACACTCCCGATGCAATTTAAGTCCAAGTTCAGCCCCCATCGGCATTAGGGCTTAGGGGTTGGGTGGGATGGGGATGACATGTAAAAATAATCGAAAACGGCCGATATTAGTGTCGACTCCATAGTTTTCGGGGTCGCTGAGATGAATAGTGGCACTCGCAAGTTCAGCCCTCAATTAAATCCACGTTTAGTCGAATAGAAGGAATAGAACTCGGTATAACCTAGAAGGTTGTAGAAATGACCAGAACATTGTAGAACCTTCTAGAAGATTGTGGAACTGAAGAGACCTCTGTGGATCCTTCTAGAAGGCTGTGGAAATGAACAGAACGTTATAGAACCGTCTAGAAGTTTGTAGAAATGAAAAGAACTTTGTTGACTGAGATAAATAAATACCCGGGCAATACCAGGTAATCAGCTAGTGTGTTGATACCTTAATGGCATGTAAACGGGGATTTTACCTTTTACCTTACCTCAACATCATCTGCTGCTCGTTAATGCAGACTTCTAATGCTAAACCCTTTCAAACAGGTTGAAGCTGGTGCGCCTCATCCTGCCGACCTAACCCATATTTGTAGACCGTTCCGGTCTTGCTTGCTCGGCAGGGAAACGTGGACTCGTCCAACATTCGATATCTCCCGGCGTCCCCTGGGCTGTCACGTGACGACTTCTTAATTTAGATATAACTGATGACTTGTTTAACCCTCCCGGTTCATTCCCCCCCCCCCCTTACATAATCACTTGCAGTCTTAGTTTATACCGGCGCATCCAGCATCAGAATCAGGCGCACATCCGCATATGATGGCACGGCATGTTTGTCTGTAAACTTTGTGGAGGGCCTGATAAGGCAAAATTAAGTGAGGCGGCAAACAGCCAGCAGGTATTGCGTTGATAGACATAACATACATCGTAGACACAACAAACCAGCGCAGAGAGGGAGATAGTAAATCTAATACAGACAATGAGACTGTCAGCCATCCAATCAGAGACGGGCAGATAGAGTCAGCTTTTCAGACAACAGAACTGATATTTATGCACAAAAATAAACACTATATGATAGTGATATCTTAAGGGGGTTTTTTTTGCGAATGATCTGTCATCTGTGAAAATGATGTAGGCTTATGATCAATCATCATCGTCTATGAAAATGATGTAGGTTTATGATCTATCATCGTCTATGAAAATGATGTAGGTTTATGATCTATCATCGTCTATGAAAATGATGTAGGTTTATGATCTATCATCGTCTATGAGAATGATGTAGGTTTATGATCTATCATCGTCTATGAGAATGATGTAGGTTTATGATCTATCATCGTCTATGAAAATGATGTAGGTTTATGATCTATCATCGTCTGTGAGAATGATGTAGGTTTATGATCTATCATTGTCTATAAAAATGATGTAGGTTTATGATCTATCATCGTCTATGAAAATGATGTAGGTTTATGATCTATCATCGTCTGTGAGAATGATGTAGGTTTATGATCTATCATCGTCTATGAGAATGATGTAGGTGTATGATCTGCCGTCTATAAGAATGATGTATGTGTATGATCTGTCATCTGTGAAAATGATGTACATGTATCAGCTAATAAACATCAAATGTTGCTACTTCAGTAAATCATTGGTAGGTCTCTCCCTCTTATATTTTATAACTGTTTAGCCTTCTGGGCCTGGAAATAACGAACAACTTTAATGAAAGAAATATTTTCTGGAATCTGTGTTGATCTGCCAGCTATTCAACATAGAGCCAGTGATTAAAGAATGATTTATTTATGACATTACTGCTGATCTTAGACAGTTTACTTGAATTTCAAACAACAGTGTCTTATTTCTTCCTAAGTTCATGAGAGGAATTAAGAACTACACAGATCTTTAACGAGAGGAATTGAGAACTACACAGATCTTTAACGAGAGCAATTGAGAACTACACAGATCTTTAACGAGAGCAATTGAGAACTACACAGATCTTTAACGAGAGCAATTGAGAGAGCTATTTAGATCTTTACTGTGGACGTTGGTCTTCGAAACTGTTCGTTACGACGTACGCTGTGGTGAAGATGCTGTCTAACGTTGACAGTCAGCGACCCATAACTGACATGCTAACCTCAGGGTTGGCGACCCTTAACTGACATGCTAACCTCAGGGTTGGCGACCCATAACTGACATGCTAACCTCAGGGTTGGCGACCCATAACTGACATGCTAACCTCAGGGTTGGCGAACCTTTGCCGACCAAGACCCTTTTCCATTTCTCCGTTCGCATCCTCAGCAGCAGGCCTACAGGGCTAACGGGACAGAGATCGCCTTATTCCTCACTGAGGTGGAGCCTGCTAAAGAAGTTTTCCACAGATCCTGCTTTTAATCTCCATTCAGTGGCTGAGACAAATATCCTCCGTAACCCATTTCTAGTTGGACACGACAATGCCTCAACACTTTCGCGGGACCGGCTGTAAAGACGGCCATGCTGGCAGTTCCAGAGAGATAGAACGAGGACAGTTACTTTGTTAAGTTGTATAAGAGTTTGTATGGCTTCCAATAAATACTTGTGCTGCTTTATTCTCATAGTTTAATACAGACGCCCTTCAGCACAGGCCGAGTTGTACTCAAATCTTTGCGCTGCTCGCTATGAGCACAGTTCGAGTTGTACTCAACTCTCTGCACTGCTCTCTATGAGCACAGGTCGAGTTGTACTCAACTCTCTGCACTGCTCTCTATGAGCACAGGTCGAGTTGTACTCAACTCTCTGCGGTGCTTGCTGTGTTCTCCACGAGCACTGAGTTCTTAGATAAATTATTCCTCAAGCTAATTACATCTTGCATTATTTTTAACTGTTTTGTGCAAATAAGATTTTTAACATTCAAATTTCTAAATGTTGCTAATAAAAACTCTCTGCATTCTAATATATTTCTAAATTTGAACATCATGATCGATATGAGAAAATTCACCAATTAGTCTCTGTGAAAAATTTGAACATGTTAATCAAAGAATATGTCTACTTTACTCACGCATCACGTAGGCACGCAGGTTTACTAAACCTAAACCCACACATCACGTAGGCAAGCAGGTTAACTAAACCTAAACCAACACATCACGTAGGCAAGCAGGTTAACTAAACCTAAACCAACACATCACGTAGGCAAGCAGGTTAACTAAACCTAAACCAACGCATCACGTAGGCAAGCAGGTTAACTAAACCTAAACCAACGCATCACGTAGGCAAGCAGGTTAACTAAACCTAAACCAACGCATCGCGTAGACAAGCAGGATAACTAAAGATCACCCATCGCGTAGACAAGCAGGATAACTAAACCCCGCACATCACGTAAACAAACAGGATAAATAAACCCCACGCATCACGTAGACAAACAAGCTAACTAAACCTGACATTATATTTAACATATTTCTGTCACGTGACAGATACCAGCCAGTGACTAACTTTGTGATGCTAGCATAGGAAATGATCGACTCAGGAGAGTTTCTCTTGTGCTTCCCAACCTGTCGACTGAGTAGCGCAGCGGTTAATGTTTCTCAACCTATGACTGGAGACTCCATGCAAGCTTGAGCTGAAAGTGGCCTGGGCCCTGTACGAAAGACTCTTTTGTGAGCCCCTCCGTTTAAGCCCCCATACCCTTAAAGATATTAGTATCAATGATACATTTTTACAACAAGAAAACGAACAGGTTTTTATCAATGCTCTGTTCTCTCGTGGCTAGGCGGCTGCTCGTCTTACCGGAGCCAATGGTTCAAGTCCCTCTTGTCATTTTTCTTTCTCTCACAGCTACAAGTGCTTTGTCAGTGATTTTTTTCAAGGTATAAAACAAGGTATAAACATACAAAAATAACTAATGAAGAATGTATGAGAAGAGCTGGAGAGACAAAAAACCTTGTCAAAAAGATAAGAGAGAGACATTGTACTTTCATAGGACATGCAATGAGAAGAGGGGGCATTGAAAATATTATAACAACAGGAAAAATAGAAGGAAGAAAGTCAAGAGGAAGACCAAGAGAAATGATACTGGACAGTCTGACGGGATGGTGTGAGAGGAGATCACCAACTGAGCTGATGGCCTGCATGAAGGACCGTGTACTCTGGAGAAGCATAATAGCCAACGCCAGTCTGCACGGCACCTGATGATCATGATAATGATGATGATGATGATGATGATGATGATGAACATACAACGCTGTTTTCAAGTGCTTTAGTTATCAAGAACATATCTACTTTTTTCTATTTTATCTTTCCTCAGTTTAATAATAAATTCACAAATACAAATAAATAAAAACAGTATTATAATAAAATCATTGAAAAAAAAACAAACACACAAAACAGGATGATTATGTAAAACAGCTTTATAATAAATTCACAAAGATACAGAAATAAAAACAGCCTATAACAGCGTAAAACAACCAACACAGAAATTACACAAGTAACCGAGTCATTAGTCCAGACCAGGACATATGAGAAGAAAGAATGATCAGAAATGGAAAGAAGTGGAGGAGGTACATCAAACGAGGAATCGATGAGATCCAAAGACTTGGGTGCTGTGTGAACCGGCTGATTACCCCGTGACTTGACCTCTGCTCATCCTCCTGGTGCGACAGGTTCATTTTCTTTATCTTTCCTTTCATTTATTCTGACAGATGTATCTAAATTTCAAAGTAATCTTTATCCCTCACTGTGCTTTTGTATTGTTGTTGACGGTACTTTCGTGTTATAAAAACGTTTGGCAAAATACATGATTAGCTGATCGACAAAGGAAACGCTGAAAAAATGATGTCTGGTATATATGTTTGTACGAGAATTTTTCAAATCAAGAGTGAACTAATGAGAACGATATACAGAACTTGGGTCTTCTTTGATCATTCAGATACTGAGACTAATCTCCTTCTCTTTAAATCTGGCAGTTGATATCTCTGGTTTTCAGCATCATCAAAAATGCTTCTCTTTTAAGGTGTTAGGGTCTGTTTATGATCCTTTGCCAGGCGAGGGTATCAGCTGACACGATTAAGAAAAAAATGTAACAGCCTTCATGACTTGAGGTGGCTCGGGATTTCAGAGAAAATGTAGGAGGATAGACAAACAAAGATGGCCTATATAGAAGTGATGAAAAGGGGATAGACTAAGAGGTAGACCTAGACGGCGAAGGCGAGACAACCTAGAAGAAGATATACCCGCTCTTTGAATCGATAATTGGCAAGAAAAAAAAATCAAGAACAGAGGAAATGAGACCTTCCATGTCTGCAGCAGTAAGCTTCAATGACTCTGAAAGTCAGTAGCTACTTAAAGAAAAAAAAGCAGAAGTTGGAAAAATTTTAACAATGTGGTACCAGTGTACGGGTGGAGTCCTTTTTTTCCAGTTTCAAGTTTAACAAATTGAGACTTTAACTAATACACGTGCCAATGACATTGTAGTTTTAAAAAGAATCTGACAATAGGTGTTAGTTTTAAAAAGAATCTGACAATAGGTGTATGTTTCATGGTCGTTTCAGGACAAAGTGTGGTTTCTTGTTGCATGTTCCTGTAGCGCCATGATATGCCAGTAAGCCACTAGTTCGTGGTAACCTGGGTTACTTATGTAAACAAGTCTTACGGTATTGTTGCTGGAACATCTCACGTAATCACGAGTTATCACGTGTCCCAGATGAGACTGGGTGAGAATATCAGAGAAATAAGACATTGGTTCTCAAGAATACCAGAGAAAGAATAGAGCAGTGGTTGTCAAGAATATCAGATAAAGAATAGAGCAGTGGTTGTCAAGAATATCAGAGAAAGAATAGAGCAGTGGTTGTCAAGAATACCAGAGAAGGAGTAGAGCAGTGGTTGTCAAGAATACCCGACAAAGAATAGAGCAGTGGTTGTCAAGAATACCAGAGAAAGTGTAAGGCAGTGGTTGTCAAGAATATCAGAGAAAGTGTAGGGCAGTGGTTCTCAATGAGTTGAAAAAAGAGCCAAGAATAGATTTCCAGCTTCTGATCTCTACTCAGATTAAGATTAAGATTAAGATCACGGTTGGACTGATATAGAATTAGTAGATTATCACACGAAAAATGTTAAAGAAAGAAAGACAATTCTCTAATTTTTACTTAAACGTTTTAACTGAATTTCAGTAATTGTTTTAAAAGTTTTAGCACGTCTCCCGGGACACATTACTACTCCTGCAAGTTTATGACCGCACTACAGAGGAAAAGAACTGGGAACCGTTGAAGCAGAGTATATTAAATCTAAGCTTTGAAGAACAAACGAAATTTATTTGCAAAGTCTGAAGAATTTGGCAGGCGGGCCCGTTTGTCATTCTGGCCTTCATCTCTCACTCTCCATGCTCGCAGACATTCAGCTTGGTTTAGTAGCACTGCATATGCATACAGATTATGTAGCCTCTTCAGCCATAAAGTCCTTGTCTGTGATTATTGTCTCAGTGGAACTAATTTCGAATTGGGGGGGGGGGGGTTGTCCATTTATGCAAAGATTTGCTTCCTTTCTGTAGTAGACTTATTCAATTGCAGGTCCCCAGAGTGAAATTTTGTACACTGGTCCAAAACCACCACACTACCCTCCCCCCCCCCTCCTTTTTCCAAAACACCTCCCGCGGGACCTGTCATTAAAAAAAGGGGAAACCCTTCAGGCCCCGGAACAATGCACTGGCTGGGGACCCCCCACGGGGGCCCTGTTCACTGACATATCAGCCGTACACATACAGAAGGACTGTAGAAGGTATACAGTAAAAACACCCCCATTTATCTTGGAAGCTCCGAACAAACACAATGTAAAAAGCTATTAGATGTCCTCTTTGTCTCTTGTCTACACAATATGGCCCATGTCTTTATATTTATGAACGGGTACCAATACAGCACGTCCGTTATAAGAGGACATTTGTAAAGCAATCGGCAGCATCTTGCAAGATCACAATCTTGAGACTTGGAAGGTGGAAAAATATAGCCCAGACATTCGTGATGTCCATCTTGAAATTACTCCTCGTTGTTATCGTTATAGCTGAGACCGCCAGCAAATTGTAGGGCACAGATGATTCTGAATATTCTTAAATGATGATCCTGAAATATGAAAACATCACATATAGGGCTGATGTGATGTTTTCCGGCGGTCAATTATTCTACATATGCCGATGTATAATGATGGTCAGTTGTTCGTCGGATTCTGTACTGTCTTGAGCGTTGATGATACTCTCTAAAAACAACAAAATTATAATACAGGCCAGCAATACTCCTCATTCTTTTAACAAAAAATGGAAAGGAAAGTGAAGACACTGGAAATGATGAACAGAAAAATAGGGCGAATTCCAAGTACAGAAAAGAAAAAAAAGACAAAAAAGAGAACGAAGAAGTAGAAAATCAACTGAAAATTGAAAAGAAAAATATTGAAAACCATAGTAACCAGACAGTTAAAACTATTTTGGTTATATCATGAGACATAATGCAATAATGAAAACCATACAAAAGGGAAAAAGTAGAAGGAAAATAGAGCAGAGTAAGACAACGATATAGACTGGTGGGCAACATAAAAACCATGGATGAGTTCAACATGGACGGTCGCATAATGAAAACAGAGAACAGAGCAAGTTTGAGAACTACTCCAGCCAAACTTTCCTTGGGCGAGATGGCACAGAATAATTAGGAATTGATGATTCATTTAACCACAGAGACCCTTTCAACGGAAATTAATGATAACTGAGGCCGCTGTACACAAGAAAATGAGGAAATTAATTTGAAAAGAGCTGCGGACATTGAAAAAAAAAGGTATATGGAGTGAAACATCACACTTGATATAGGAGCTCACAACGGTTTCTTGTGACGTTAACGTAACAATATCTGGAAGATGAAATGAAAAGGCGATTTCATTAGCATATAGAGATGACGGGGTATATTTGGGGAAAAAAAACGATGCGTACTTGTATGTAGTCATTATGTGCAGTCAAATTGGTACATTTTCTCCGTTCTGAATCGGAAACTACACATTAACCGAGAGCGATCTAGAACTGTATCAGATCGATTGAATTATATATCCAGCGTTACCGCGTCATTTGTGTAGTATTACCGGATTATTTGCTGAATTTATCACTTAGTGACTGCTACAGAATGAGTATAGTTATTTCTCCCCAGTGATTGTGAGACTGGGCACATAAAACTGAGGGTAAGGTAAAAAGATAAAATCCCCGTTTCCACGCCATTAAGGGATACAGGGGACACCGTGTTAGGCCCATTATTTCCAAGAGCATGGGCACATGAACGTCTGATGTGATCACTATCACGCCTGGCTGCATTTACCTTCCCCAGATTTCTCTGGTACCCAGTTTTAGAGGATGGGTGAACCCTGGGACCTTTTTCCTGTGTCGGTGTCAGAAAAGTAGTTCCCACTGTTTGCTCAGTCCTAGCGTACGGTTCAGAAACATGGACGCCAGCCTAAGGAAGATCTTTCAGATTAGATGGCCAGATACCATCAGCAGCGAAGAGCTACTGCAGAAAACGAACAAACCAACAGTGAAAGAAATAATGAAAAGACGCTGGAGATGGATAGGACATACATTTCGAAAGCCTACCACTGTTGCGGATGCATCGCGATACAAGATCATTGTTTTTGTTATTTTTGGGTAGGCCAGTAATGTCAAGTTCTCCGAATCTTCCTTTAGCTTCTGAAATGTCGACCATTTGAAGCGCGTATACTTTCTTGTCAGCGCTATTAGAGGTTCTGCCTTTTGTGAGAAATCTCATACGAATCTTTGGTAGTAGGATCACGTTCCGATGTAACTTCGAACCTGGCGCATTGTTCTTCGTACTGCTATCTTTCTTATAGCTTTTATTTTTGTCCGGGTCAGGAGCTAAACTGTTTCGACATATTCTGTGTCCCAGAAAATTCAATTCAGCTCGTGCAGAATCACATTTTGTCATTTTTAGCTTGACCTTATGCTGTTTCAAGTGGTCAAACACTTGCTGAATGTGTTTGATATGATCATTGATATTTACCTTCGTAAATACAAGAATATCATCTATGTGTGCTAATGCGCTGTGTGAAAGTCCTTCAAAGCTACATAAAACAGACAACCCAAAGGGGAGACCACAAAAGTTAAACTTTCCAAAGCTAGATTAAAAAAAACAAACTAGTCTTTATCTTCGACTGTTCGTTCAGGAGTAATACACCAATGCCCTGACTTGACGTCTAGAGTTGTCAAGTACTTAGCGCCATCTAGAGCAGATGGTATCTCTTGTATAGTTGACATCTGATATGTTATGGGTGTTGTAATTTTGTAGTCAGCTCTTCCACCTTTCTGGCCCAAAATTTCCCCATGTATGGCCCCTTCTCAGAGCCTCACGACCTGCGGGATGACCTGTCACGGGGAGAGACAATTAATGATCCTGCGGTAGACGTGGCCGAAGAGGAAGATAAAGACCTAGAAGTGAGAAAGTTAAAAAAAAGTTCAGAGTAAATATTATTGGCCAAAGATGGCAGCAGATATCACCACCTACACACAGAAATGCAATATATGCAAGTCAAGAAACCTTTGAGCATATAAAACGCCGTTTCAAATAACAGACATTCCACTAACGCGTATGCCCAAAATTAGTATAGACTTTTCAGGAGCATATTCAACTAAATCTGAAGCACGTAAGTCTTACATTGCCACTAACATAACCAGGCAGGCTCTCACCTGGAATCCCCAGGGAAAAAGAAAATAAAGAAGACCTAGAAACACATGGTGCAGAGGTCTTGAAGCAGATATAAGAAAGCTGGACTACACATGGAGACTGATAGAAGAAGCAGCCTACGACAGAAATAGAGAGCCCTTGTTGATGGTCTGTGTGCCAGACAGAGGTAAAGAAGTGTGAATGGATGGATGGATCATGTGTAAAACTGAGTCTTATGTATACAACTCAATCTCATGTGGAAAACTCAGTCTTATGTATACAACTCAATCTCATGTGGAAAACTCAGTCTTATGTATACACCTCAATCTTATGTGGAAAACTCAGTCTTATGTATACAACTCAGTCTCATGTAGATAACTCAGTCTTATGTATACAACTCAAACTCATGTGGAAAACTCTCCGTCTCGTGTATAGAACACGTAAAAGAAGAAAAGTAATTAATTGATAATTATCTGTCTAAAACTAGAAGAAGGAATGAATGAATGGTTCCAGATTGAAACAGGCGTGAAACAAGGATGTATATTGTCTCCCTTGCTTTTTTGGAGTTGCCATAGACTTCATAATGAAAAAATACTGCACAGGTAAAATGGGCATTGTTGGGTACATGAGACCCAACTGAAAGATCTTGATTTTGCAGATGACGTAGCTCTTATCAGTGACAATGTGAAATCAATGCAAGTAAAAACAGATACCCTGTCTTCAATGGCTAGTAAAATAGGATTTGAAATTAACAAGGATAAAACAAAAATAATGAAACTTCTCATTAATCACGAAGGACAAATATGCGTAGAAGGAACAACTGTTGAAGAAAGAAGTAAACCATTTTGCATATCTCGGCAGCTACATAAACCAGGGTAGTGACCCCAAGAAGGAATTTAGAATTCGAATTGCAAAAGCAGCACTGGCCTTCAAGAATCTTGAGAATATATGGCATTCAAAAATTATAAACACAAAAACCAAGTTAAGATTATTCATTTCGAATGTTATATCCACCCTCATTTAAGCATGTAAAAGCTGGAAAACAAGTAAAGAAATATACATGAAGTTAGACTCTTTCGAAAACAAATGCCTAAGGGAAATACTCGGTATAAAGTGGAATTAATTCAAGAACAATGCAGAGATAAGACAGATAAGCAAACAACAACCTATCTCATGGGTGATCAGAAAAAATAAGATGGACATATGTCGGTCATGTGATGATAAGAAACAGTCAGAGGATCCCCACACAAGCTATAAAGTGGAAGACTGCAGGCCGAAGAAAAAGAGGTCGGCCACTTGAAACTCTAAAGAGGACATTGTTAAGAGAGACCAATTCAGTGGGAGTTACAGCCCTTGATGAGGTTGGAAAACTCGCCGAAGACAGGAAATCTTGGTGAACTACCATGCGGGCCCTATGTGGCTTTTAACGGCACGGGAAGAATCACAGATCACCTGACTAAAACAGGCTGTAATGAAGAAGTGATTATCCGTGGGGTACTTAGTGGGACATCTGTGAAAGTTTCAAATAACCAACATCGTTTCAAGTAAAATCTGTTGGGGTTATACGCTGACAAGGAATACTTAATCGTTTTGCTGGGAACAATGTTCTATGTTGACCACTCATTTTCCTATATCGTCATCTGTGGTCAAAATGAATTCATTCAAGAAAATAGGACAATCAGCTTGAAATGTCATATTATTATTATTATTATTATTATAATTAATATTATTACTATTAGTATGTGTCGAACAGCTTTGACGATCATGCTTCTCCATCTTGCACGGTCCTTGGTGTTTGCGATTATCTCAGATAACTTTCTCTTTCACAATGCCACTTGGTCAGTCTACTGATATATTTTTCTCTTCTGTCTTCCTCTCTTCCTCTCTCCCTTTCACACATATACAAAATAACACTATCACACGTACAAGAGAACAATTTACTAATAGACAGTCAGTCAGGCTTTAGACCCAATCACTCCTGCCACACAACTCTCACCAAAATGACAGAAAACTAGTTAGTAAACATAAATGACGACAGACTATATGGTACCATCTTTGCCGACTTAAAAAAAAACATTTAATATAATTGACCATTATATTATTGTAGAAAAAAAATAAAGGCTTATAGATTGGACCCTGACCTAATAAAATTAATTGCATCATTTCTTTCAGACAGACAACAGATAGTATTCTTCAACAATTCTCCATCAAATTCTGCTATAGTTGATACCGGTGTTCTGCAAGGTTCTATTCTAGGCCCGTTGCTCTTTGTTATCTATTATCAATGATTTTCCTTTTCATCTTAAACATTATTCTTGTGACCTTTTTTTGCTGATGATTGCACAGTCTACACCAGTGACTACGACTGTATTAACCTTGAAATTAGATGGAGCAAGAACAATGGCGTGATTATAAACACCGATAAAACAAAATCAATGATCATAACAATAAGACAGAAACTACAAAACGCGACAAAAATAACACTTCGGCTCTGTACTGAAACATAACAGAAAGAAAACGTTAGCGAGCACAAAACACTAGGTCTTATTATTGACCAACATCTGACTTGGAACTCTCATGTGCAAGGTCTAACAAAACTCATCGCGGAAAAAGTATACCAGTTAGCCGAAATCAAGCACTTCATCGATCAAGACACAAGGAAGATATACTACATATCACATGTACAAAAACATTTATACTATTGCTCAACAATCTGGGATAGTTGCTTAGTGTCAAATACAAAAAGGCTATACTCACTTCAAAAGCGAGAAGTAAAGCTTATTAGTGACATAGATCAAGCACAAACAACTAACCAGCACAAACGTATCAAAATACTGCCTCTTAAGAACAGGTTCCTCTTCAACAAAGCCAAGTTGGTACATCAAATTCTTTCACGGCATGCTCCACCTTATCTATGGAACATGTTTAAATTTAGCCCAAAGTGCAGCCAACGCTTGAACAACATAAGTCTTCCAAAACCTAGACTTGACCTTTACAAGAAAAGCTTTATTTATTCTGCTGCTCATCTTTGGAATACCCTCCCATCCTGTATAAAAAATATAAACTATACTCCTTCCTACCAACTACAGACTTTTCCAATATCTAATTGATGTTGACTACATGCTTCCATCATCATTCATTTGCATGTCCCTTGCGGAACTTTGGCTCCCTAACAGCACTCCTGTAGGGCTCTCGGTTGTGAGCAAGATGGCCTGCTGCTGATGCCTCCATAAATCGTAAAACTTAAAAAGTTATTTTAGACGAATCTTACAGACACCGAACTCATTATTCTGAATAGTAATGAAATTTCTGTTTGGTGAATGCTGGAAAATCACCAAAACCATAGAAAACAAGTTGAATTCTTTCCAGACTAAATGTTTACGTAGAATTAAAAAAATATTTTGGCCAAACACCATAAGAAATAACATCTTATTGGCAGAAATGCAGATGAAACCACTGACAACAATTATTGAGGAAAGACGCTGGCGATGGTTGGGACATGTGCTCCGAATGACTGACAACTCACTACCAAAAATAGCACTAAGATGGACACCACAGGGGAGCAGAAGTAAGGGTAGACCAAAAGAGACATGGAGAAGAACAACAGAAAGGATGTTGAGCAATAGAGGGCTCACCTGGGCAAGAGCAGAAAAAAAGGCGAAAGACAGGCATTTGTGGAAAACCCTTGCGGAAGCCCCATGTGCCCTGGGCACTTAAGGTTCAGAGAGAGAGAGAGACAGTCATTTATATGTGTCTGTAGGTAGTCATTTATATGTGTATGTAATTAATCATTTATATGCGTATGTAGTTAGTCATTGTACGCGTATGTAGTTACTCTATTGTTAATTATGTTTGTTATATGAGCAGCATATTTGTAGAATGTCTGGAATAGAGTGAAAGTTGTATGATTAAGGGCAGAATGTCAGACAGGCATGCGTGCCCAATTCTTAACCCTTTTGAAATAAAGATCAATCAAAGATCAATCAATCCCTTGAATGTTTCAGTCATTGCTAAGTTCTCTAGCTTGTGTCTCATCATGACGTGTCCAAGAAACTTTGACAGCCATTTTCTTATAATTGTAACTAGTTTTCGTTGTTCTGAAATGTCTTTGAGGATTCTTCGTTTTTTTGTTTTTTTTTGTTTCTTCTTTCCGTCCTGGTTATTTATTGCATCTTTCTCCAGAACCACATCTCTGTTGCTTCCTGTTTCTTTGTCATCTTTATGTCGACTGTTTCTCATGATAATATAGCAATACTGGCTCTTTATAGCACTGTAATATACTGACTCTAAATAGCACTGTAATGTAATGGCTCTATATAGCGCTGTAATATACTGACTCTATATAGCACTGTTATATACTGGCTCTGTATAGCACTGTAATATACTGGATATATATATATCACTGCAATATACTGACTCTATATAGCACTGTACTATGCTGGCTTTATATAGCACTGTAATATAATGGCTCTATATAGCACTGTAAAGTTCTGGCTCTGTATAGCACTATAATATACTAGCTCAGTATAGCATTGTAATATATTGGCTCTATATATCACTGCAATATACTGCCTCTATATAGCACTGTAATATACTGGCTATATATAGCACCGTAATACTCTTTTTTTCCTCACTTTTATTCACATTTTCTTATTTGCTGTTACGAATCTTCTTAACTTCAGAAAAGCCGCCTTTGCCTTACTCATTCTTGATTTAATCTCATGTGTGCGCTTGCCTCCTCCTTCTTCAGCTGCTCGTGTTGTTCTAAAGTAACTGAATTAATTTACTTATGTCAGTGTCCTCCAGTTCTAAGGATGTTGGAGTTGGATTCTGTGCTTTGTTTGTTCTTTTCGACGTAGCCATTGTTTCTGTCTTGTTGCTGTATAGCTCTAGGTCTCTTTTATTGCTCTTTTCAATAATCTTATTCACAAGCTTCTGCAGACTGCTTTCACTTTCCTCTGTTAGAAAGGCGCCACCTGTATATATCAGGTTGCCGATATTATGGCCTCTGATTTTAACCCCTTTCACATTTATGATGCCTCGTATGATGATTTAACTGTATAATGAGATTAAACTGTCATACCTTCCGCTGTACCTGTAATTTCCCGCCTGTTTTCGGTAGGCAGGTTTTACTAAATAAAACATAAACAATTACTGCTCGCTCAACTTACCACCCCCCCCCCCCCACGAATTTGGGACTGCTCGCTGTAGCAGCACGTTAAAACAGAAAAAATGAACACGTGTTGGATACTGTTTTGTGTTTGGCATGTTTTCATGCATAATTACGTTTATAAAGATTAATGATTGCTTCAAACGAGTGCTCTCTTTCTCCGTGCCACTCTTTTAATCCGTCAAGTATCTTATTTCTTTCCATTCCTCTGTCTTCTTTTTCCCTCCAGTTTTCCTGTTGTCACTAGGTGAGTTACAAACGCTATGCGCGAGCATATCAATATTTTACTGCTTATAATGGCTATAGGTAACTTCATTGGAGCAGCAAAATAAGAATAACAAATATTGGAAAGAAGCTTGAAAACATGACTCTTATGTTAAATTCCTTCTTCATTACACGTGATCGCTTAACCGGTAATTACCAGCAAATTACTGATAAAAAAAGAAGAAGAAACACGGAAACTTTTGGAGGTCATCGGTTACCGTAGCCAGTTTATATCACCGAAAAAACCTAGTAACAAAGCAAGGAGTTAAAATCGGTTGAAGGATAATCAGGCCAGGAGGTTGATGATGCCTAGTTTGCATGTAGGAGAGTCTGCCAGTTTTGACACTGATCCAGGAAGCGAGCATTGTGTGAAGATCAAATCTCGGCGCAAATAGGGCGATAACAAAACTTGGCAAGAACACTTCCTTCCTGTTGATGTTTTATAAAATGCGTTGAATGTTACATTAAAAAGAAAAGAAATGTTGCAAAAATAAAAATAATAATAATAAGTATCGACCGTTTCATTGAGGAAACCGGTATATGGGAAAGTACTTCATTCAAGGCGAGAGACAGGTACAGCTGCACGGGTTTCGAAAACTCCTAGCGCCATCATTGATTCTGTGTATGTCCCCCAGCTGAAAGTTATGTTGCTGGTGCATTTTTAGATGAGCACAGGCCGTGCACAAATATTAGCTTTTTTAATTTCAAGCAATGGTTGCCTTGTACAATGAAACATCTGTCTCGTCACAACCGAGCAAGGATGGGTGTAGAATCGTTAAAAGAGAGGACGTCACAGACTGGCTTGTGGGCATATTTGTTTTCAGCTCTTTGGTTCGTGTACTTTTTTTCTCAGATCGTCATTATTATTATTATTATTATTAGTTTACATTAGTTTATTATTGTTAGTTTACACCAGTGTTTCTCAACTTCTGAGATCCCAGTCCTCCATTGTCATCCAAGACTGACCCCGAATCCTCTCCTATATAAAATATCATCCGGAGAGGATTTTCACCATTACACATTCTTTTTCCCTTGGCAGTTATTAAAACTTGAGACTTGAAGCTCCTCCCTGGTGAGTCACTTGCCTCATAGTTCAGAGAATCATTCGTGTACATACATCCTTGTAAGAAAAGTGCACACATTTCCATTTTCACGCGTACCGGTTTGCCCACTTGTGGCCAGCCTTTCAGGTCATATTCATGAGACTCCTGTCTTTCTCTCCGCTCAGAAAGCGGCATATGCAAATGTGAGCGAAGACCTCCACGTGATTAGCCTGAAAATTTAAAAGCAATGTCTAACCTATTGCCCCATCATGCTGAAGCGTGAACCTGTCTCCCTGACCGACGACTCGCATATGAATACTAACATTATCCCCCCTCCCCCAACTCAGGTATTTTGTTTGCTTTCAGCTTTTCTTTATACTTAAAAAAAAAACACTTCGTGGGCCATTCCGTCCAAATTTACATTTAGATTGTACCGTTCTGGATTTGTTTGTGTTGAATATTTTTTTTTCATTACCCGTTCATTCTCGTCATATATCTTGTATACATTTTCTGAATGAGAGATTTTAAGTGGGTTCAGAATTCATCATCATCATCATCATTACGTACTCCACTAGCAGTCACAGGACCCTGGTTATCAATAAATAAAGATGAGTTTCTGCTACTTCTCTTACTACTTGTCCCTCTCCTATTCAAGATAAAACTGGCCCCTTGTTTTCATTGTCTCTTATTTAGAGCCACTTTCTTTGTCTGACAACGTAAAGGAAAACTGAAATAATGGGTCTTGGTTTAGTTTATTGTTGCTGCTTAGAGCAGGGCTGGTTTGCATGTTTGTTCGTTTATATACTGATTGGATTGTTTGTTTTGTTGGTTGGTTGGTTGGCTGGTTGGCTTTTGGATGCTTGATTCCTTGGTTCATTGTTGGATGGTTCCTTGTTTGCTTGATTAATTGCTAACTGTAGTTTTGTTGCTTGGATGTCTGGTTTGTTGGATGATGATTCACACGCAAATCACTGTTTCCCAACGTGGGGGTCTGTTCCCCACAAGGGAGGGGTGCGGCAATTTGAATATTTGGGGGTGGGGGGGGGAGATTAGAATAAGAATAAACTTATGTTATATTTTTGTGAGAATTTGATAAGATTTTATGCTACAGGTGGTAATGGGGGGGGGGGGGGGGCTTCAAAATCTTTGAGGCGTTGAAATGGGACATGATCCACAAAAAAAAAAAGGTTGGGATACACTGATATAGGTGGAAACACCAGATGTTATGGTCCAGATCGTCAAAGGCAGCCATCGTATCCGAGGAAGGTTTCTTTATGTTTTTTTGTTAGTGTACCGAACAATCAAGACACGGAAACGTTTCTTTTATACAAAGATCACGGCCACAAACTGTGATGACCTGGTTATGTCCAACATTTATGGCAGTTTGAATTATTTAACTCCAAGCACAGAGAAAAATATATAATTGTGGTCAAATTATGTTTTACTTATTTCTTTTAAGCCGTTTATGTGTAAGGTAGGGTACGGTAGGGTAGGGTAGGGTAGGGTAGGGTAGTGTAGTGTAGGGTAGGGTAGGGTAGTGTAGTGTAGGGTAGGGTAGGGTAGGGTAGTGTAGTGTAGTGTAGGGTAGGGTAGGGTAGTGTAGTGTAGGGTAGGGTAGGGTAGTGTAGTGTAGTGTAGGGTAGTGTAGTGTAGTGTAGTGTAGGGTAGTGTAGTGTAGGGTAGGGTAGGGTAGGGTAGGGTAGTGTAGTGTAGGGTAGGGTAGGGTAGTGTAGTGTAGGGTAGGGTAGGGTAGTGTAGTGTAGTGTATTGTAGTGTAGTGTAGTGTAGGGTAGTGTAGTGTAGGGTAGGGTAGTGTAGTGTAGGGTAGTGTAGTGTAGTGTAGGGTAGTGTAGTGTAGGGTAGGGTAGTGTAGTGTAGTGTAGAGTAGGGTAGGGTAGTGTAGTGTAGGGTAGGGTAGTGTAGTGTAGGGTAGGGTAGGGTAGGGTAGTGTAGTATAGGGTAGGGTAGGGTAGGGTAGTGTAGTGTAGGGTAGGGTAGTGTAGTGTAGGGTAGGGTAGGGTAGGGTAGTGTAGGGTAGTGTAGGGTAGGGTAGGGTAGTGTAGGGTAGGGTAGGGTAGGGTAGTGTAGTGTAGGGTAGTGTAGGGTAGGGTAGGGTAGGGTAGGGGGGGGGGGTGATAGTCCTGGCGCAGGAGCGAGCATCACGGCTTCTGGGCTGAGGTCACTGCCAGGAGAGACACTGGAAGTATCCGGAATTGTTCACGCCTGATGTACTGGGGGCTGTCCTTTCAAGAACGTTCGTCGGTTTTGATGGACAGGTCAGGTCACCGGAACGAACGTTATGATAAGAAGACTGATGATAATGATTTGATGACGGGGTGTTTCTCTTGCATCTTTATGTCAGGTAGATTCATTTTTTAGTCCGGCTCTGCTGTTTCCCGCTTAATAAGTGATTTAATTGTTTACGTTCCACCCTGTCTTTTATTAGACATTATACGGGAATCGTGATTGTTGTCCTAGAGGTTTTGAATAAAATTTAATTTTGTCTTTGCCTTTCCTCCCAAAACTTCTATGCACATGAAATGAAATAATTGAGCGAACATGAATCTATTTATGAATCTATTTTCACGCGTCCCATGAATCAATAACATAATACTGAAATCATTTTCACTATCTGGTGTGCCCTGGGGAAATTTGGTGGTACTAGTCCTACAGCTGGATGTTGGGCAATAGAGGACTGACCTGGGCAAGAGCGAAAAAAAAAAGGCAAAGGACAGACATTTGTGGAGGACCCTTGCGGAAGCCCCATGGGCCCTGGGCACTTAAGGTTCAGAGAGAGAGAGAGAGAGAGAGAGAGAGAGAGAGAGAGAGTATCCTAAAAACTGGCATGTTCTTGGTTTTAACAGGCGAGTCCTGGCAGACTGAGTCCAGTTAATCTCTTTATGTTGTACATTCCTCTGTTATCGTTGTCGTCCTCTTGCACAGTGTTCTTGTTAAGAGTCCCTCGAGTATGGTTTTTCATTGTTGTATTATGTTGTGACATGTGCTCCGAATGACTGACAACTCACTACCAAAAATAGCACTAAGATGGACACCACAGGGGAACAGAAGTAAGGGTAGGCCAAAAGAGACATGGAGAAGAACAACAGAAAGGATGTTGAGCAATAGAGGGCTCACCTGGGCAAGAGCAGAAAAAAAGGCGAAGGACAGGCGTTTGTGGAAAACCCTTGCGGAAGCCGCATGTGCCCTGGGCACTTAAGGTTCAGAGAGAGAGAGAGAGATTATGTCTTTTGATGTGATCTAAACATTTTAACTCTCTGGTTCCTAGGCTGTTCATTATTTCTCTGCTAAATTTCGGGCGAATTTCAAATTGATCACGAAATATCTTTCATCTTTCCCGTGACTTTAGGCGTCACATAGGGCTCACATGGTAGTTTTCCAAATTTTCCTGTTTTCGGCGAGTTTTACAGCAACATCGGGAGATTTTATGCCTACTGATTTGGCCTCTTTTAACAATGTTCTCTTTAGAGTTTCACATGGTCGACCTATTTTTCTTTGGCCTGTTGTGTTCCAATTGATAATCACGAAACATTGTGAATTAATAATAATAATAATAAGGTACATTTCTAGACATGAAAAAAGTTACAAATTGATCATTTGTGATGCCATAAATCCTTGCCGAGGCACAACTGTTGTTCAGCACTTTTAAGAAGATGGAGATTCAGAAACCAGGGCATGTAAAATCCACACGTAATTCAGAGAGCAAACAAATTAATCTTCCTGGCTGCATTAATACAAAAATAAATTCACACAAACACACACAACAATATAGGAAAAAAAACTATCAGCCTAACGCATCGGAATGACAACTAACACGAGGCATATTAAGCCACGCTTTTCTGTTTGAAATATCGCAGACGACAGGGCTGGCGAAAGATAAGGCTGAAATGGAGATTACCCGTCAAGTACTAAAAAGTGGATTGCCCGTCAAGTACTAAAGGCTGCAGAAATATGATTGATCTATGCTATTCCGAGCAAAAGAGAGAGGGTGGGGGGAGGGGTAAAGAGCCAGGGATGTACCCCTGGGACCCCGCTATAAACAGTGGGTCTAATAAGGATCTCGGTACCTCTTGTAGGCTTGCAGATTGGCATGAGTACGAATGATGAGCCTAAATTTGACGTGCACGACTTTAAGACAGGCAACAGACACACTACGCTAGCCATATTCTCAGCTTGGTAAGTTGCCCACTCCTGCATCACGCCATCTCCTTCAGGAGCAAGCTGTTGGTCATCAGTTTCCGTACTAACATTTTAGTGACAAACAATCAGCAGAAACCCAAGCAGTGACTAGTTTACCAGCCTGTAAGTTTACAATCTGGAGGTTATCCATAAATTTCTCTGAGGAATATTGACAGCACATCTATTGTCCAATTCACCAAGAAGCCAATCGGATGCAGTCATTAATCTCCAGACGAATAAAGGGGAAAAAAAACACCACAGTGCATTTTGCTGGACAGTTGGAACTATATACTGCTCTTATTTTCACTTATTCAAACATTTCCTTTTCTTTTGGCCAAGAACGTTCGACATTTCTTCAGAGTTCAACGAGTAACATTTTCACGATCATAGAAACGAACTGTGCACACGTATCACATCTTTCGAGAGTCACCAGAAACGTATTCCTCACTGGTCATGCGTCTGTACCATCGTCTGTACCACCGTCTACAGCACCATCTATACCATCATGTGTACCATCGTGTGTACCATCGTCAATACCATCATGTATACTAAAAGATGAGAACTGGCTCCACAGCCCTATATGTCGGCTCCAAAGAGCAACAGACGCCGCGCCACATCCTCCAGAGTTGCCAACCACACAACCCACTCAGACACAGGAACTGGCCAGACGCCCAGCCCTCTGTAAGAGAAGCTCTACGGAGATGCTGAAGGCCTGAGACGAACTGTCATACAAGAGTGACTGGTGTCAGTATTTCAGTGAACAACGACGAAGAAGAAGAAAATTACCTGCTGACGTCCCTCCCCAGACCTGTCCTCCGGGACCACTGCTGCCGCCTCGTCCCAGCCTCAACCTCCCAGACCAGCCCTTTTATTCAGCTGTTCCCACACTCTCGCCTAACTCTCCCCCCCCCCCTCCCACCTGATCTTTCCTACATATCTTTTCTTCACTACACCCAACGTGTGGCTCGAACCACAACGCTAACATCAAGAGTCTCATGCTCTACCGACTGAGCCATTGAGCGGAGCATGTTTGTGTGTGTGTGTCCTGAGAACGACGATTCTATTTCCTAGATTTAAGAATCAAGTACACCTGCACTGGACTGTTGAAGGAGTCTTGAGCCCTGTTCTGTCCCTCTTTTCTTATTAGAGACAACGTTGAAGTTAACACCGTAACGTAGCCACCTGTGTTTTAGATAGTGGGGCAGGCAACAACGTGTCCCAGGACCCGACCAGCCTCACCACGATCCTCGTGAGGCCGTTAGAGACAAAAGTACATTTATTTTTTTTTTAGATCAGTCCTAAGTTGTTCAACACCTGTTAGCGTGCCCACACTTCTGTGAAATTACACATAATTCATGAATATGAAAATTTGTCGTTCCTAACAGAGTTTAGTTCTGAATTTTCTCTCATTATTTCTGTTATTATTATTATTATTTTATTGCTCAGCGAGGTGACAATTACCCCCTATTAAAAACTGCTATTCGTTTTACAATTTAAACAGCGCCCGACAGGAATGTGAAGCATGGTCCATGAATAAGAGAGTAGAGCAAAGCATGGTCCATGAATAAGAGAGTAGAGCAAAGCATGGTCCATGAATAAGAGAGTAGAGCAAAGCATGGTCCATGAATAAGAGAGTAGAGCAAAGCATGGTCCATGAATAAGAGAGTAGAGCAAAGCATGGTCCATGAATAAGAGAGTACAGAGAGAAATGTGGTTCATAAGAAAGATGTTGAAGGTACAAAGGACAGCTAAGAAAACTAACGAAGTAGTCTTAAGAGAGGCTGGAGTTAAAAGACAAATTACAGCAAAGATCAGAGGCAGACAAGCGAGATTTGTAAGATATTTTCTGAGAAGAGGGAAAATTGGAACACATTGTGGCAGCTGGAAAAATTGAGGGAAGAAGAGACAGAGGAATACAGAGAGAGAGAGAAGTTACTGGATGGGCTGTCAATGTGGCTAGGAAGAAAGTCACCGGCGGAACTCATAATCAAGTCTAAAGACAGGGAATTGTGGAGAGAAATGATCTCTTACGCCTCGCAGCAAGACACTTGATTGATTGACAGAGAAACATAACGCCTTTATATTGGAGTAGTTCGACAGAAGGTGGTAGAGGGATCACGTGGTTGGTGACGTTCAACAGTCCACATGACGCCATTTTAGCGGCTCTGAGCATTGAGGGAGACGTACCAGAAAGAAGAGAATACCCGACTGCCATCAATAACACAGAAATGCGACCGGACATTGTAGTGTACTCCATAGAAAAACAGGAATTAATAATGATCGAGCTTACGGTTCGGTACGAAACAAGAACAGAAGAGCAACATTTATTCAAATGTGAGAAGTACAATGATCTGGCCAAACAACTGAGGCAGGGGGCCTCAGAATGGTAGAATGGTAGTAGTATAGTAGTATTTATTCAGTATCTGAAGGTAGAGTGGTAGTAGTAAAGTAGTCTTTATTCAGTTCGTGCCTGTAAATGCAGTGGACCTTTACAAGTCAAACAGACCCTTGCACGAGGCAGTTCAACTTTCGAGAGCCCTAATACTTACCCGTTATAAATGTTGTAAGTAGAAATATTGGTTATTTAAACATGCGTGATAATGCTAATACGTATAAAGACACTATAAAATTCTTTAAAATAACAATGCTTTACATTTATCCAAACTAAATAAAAGTTTGTCTACTTCTTCCACACCGCTGGGGATCTTTCAGTGGTAAGGGATTTTACCCCTTTCGCTGTATTAGCGGCTTTAATGTCTTCCTTGTGGTTTACAGGATGGTCGATATGGTCGACTTAGCCATCACTTATTAAACACGTGCACCACTTTCCCTTTTAAGGGTAAGTTCTTTTGTCAGTTCTACCCTGGTTATCACATTCTTCCTGTTAGGCTTCTATTTGGTGCCTTCATGATTGTGTACTTTTTACAGATATTTTTTAATTAAAGAAATTAAAATAAAAGTATATTTGGAAAACACACTGAGATTTGGTAAGTACCCACTGAATCGAAGTCACGGGAGAACTGACCATGTGTTTCTTTGTAGTCGTTCCGGTGGCTTCGTTTGTTTTGGTAGACTTTTGGAATCTTTTGTTCGAGATTCAAACCGGACTTCTAAACTGTTTGGTCCAGTATCAAACCACTCGACTTTCGAGGGTCCACTGTACTCGGCTACGCGTAAGCAGGGAGAGTTTCAGGGAGAGTTTCGGTGTGTTTTAATCTTTAATATGAGCCGTCACGAAAAAGTGCTTGATCAGAATATGATGTTGTTATTGAGAGGCAACTTCAGATCGACCAGTTCAGCACTGAAGAAGATGGTGCGAACTGTCCAAGCACTAGGAAATATTGAAGTCTTTATGTGGGCAGTGGCGCTGGGGATTACTCGGTTCTTTAGGGTATCCTCTTAGTAAGTGTATGTGGAACCGGTTACTTCGAGTACCCATGTAGTACACACAGACACAGAAGTCTTGTGAGTTCTTGCTTTTTTTTTTTTTTTTGTCCCGTCCCTGAATTGAACCCGCGATCTTCCAAACCGACACTGCACCTCGAACTGCATCATAGCGATTTAGCTAAGGAGGACCGATACTGGTTGTGACAACGAAATTATTTAAGTTCTCAATGCTTGTTTCGCATACTCCACAGCCAGCATGAGGCCTTTTCTGTGGTTTCTGAAAGGCTTTTCAATGCTCTTGCTCTTGCTTGTTCCTTTATGCCCAGTTGCTTACACAGGTCATATGCTGATGTTGCTACGAATCTTCTCGCTACCACTTCTACAGCTATCACTTTTGCCCTGACTCCTGCCCCCTGCCTCAGTTGTTTGGCCAGATCATTGTACTTCTCACATTTGAATAAATGTTGCTCTTCTGTTCTTGTTTCGTACCGAACCGTAAGCTCGATCATTATTAATTCCTGTTTTTCTATGGAGTACACTACAATGTCCGGTCGCATTTCTGTGTTATTGATGGCAGTCGGGTATTCTCTTCTTCCTGGTACGTCTCCCAACATATTCCAGTATTTCCTCATATTTTTCACAGTGTACTTAAAAGACTGTTATGTCGGGATCGGTAGTGGTAGTAATACAGTTGTCGTTATTCAGTATCTGAAGGTAGAGTGGTAGTAATACAGTAGTCGTTATTCAGTATCTGAAGGTAGAGTGGTAGTAGTAAAGTAGTCTTTATTCAATTTCTGAAGGTAGAATGGTAATAATACAGTAGTCGTTATTCAGTATCTGAAGGTAGAGCGGTAGTAGTATAGTAGTATTTCTTTAGTATCTGAAAGTAGAGTGGTAGTAGTATAGTAGTCTTTATTCAGTATCTGAAGGTACAGTGGTAGTAGTATAGTAGTCTTTATTCAGTATCTGAAGGTACAGTGGTAGTAGTATAGTAGTCTTTATTCAATATCTGAAAGTAGAGTGGTAGTAGTAAAGTAGTCTTTATTCAGTATCTGAAAGTAGAGTGGTGGTAGTAACATAGTCTCTATTCAGTATCTGAAAGTAGAGTGATGGCAGTAAAGTAGTCTTTATTCAGTATCTGAAGGTAGAGTGGTGGTAGTAAAGTAGTCTTTATTCAGTATTTGATGGTAGAGAGGTGGTAGTAAAGTAGTCTTTATTCAGTATCTGAAAGTAGAGTGGTGGTAGTAAAATAGTCTTTATTCAGTATCTGAAAGTAGCGTGGTGGTTGTAAATTAGTCTTTATTCAGTATCTGAAAGTAGAGTGGTGGTAGTAAAGTAGTCTTTATTCAGTATCTGAAAGTAGAGTGGTGGTAGTAAAGTAGTCTTTATTCAGTATCTGAAAGTAGAGTGATGGTAGTAAAGTAGTCTTTATTCAGTATCTGAAGGTAGAGTGATGGTAGTAAAGTAGTCTTTATTCAGTATTTGAAAGTAGAGTGATGGTAGTAAAGTAGTCTTTATTCAGTATTTGAAGGTAGAGTGGAGGTAGTAAAGTAGTCTTTTTTCAGTTTCTGAAGGTAGAGTGGAGGTAGTAAAGTAGTCTTTATTCAGTATCTGAAGGTAGAGTGATGGTAGTAAAGTAGTCTTTATTCAGTTTCTGAAGGTAGAGTGGAGGTAGTAAAGTAGTCTTTATTCAGTTTCTGAAAGTAGAGTGATGGTAGTAATGTAGTATTTATTCAGTATTTGAAGGTAGAGTGGAGGTAGTAAAGTAGTCTTTATTCAGTATCTGAAGGTAGAGTGATGGTAGTAAAGTAGTCTTTATTCAGTTTCTGAAGGTAGAGTGGAGGTAGTAAAGTAGTCTTTATTCAGTTTCTGAAAGTAGAGTGATGGTAGTAATGTAGTATTTATTCAGTATTTGAAGGTAGAGTGGAGGTAGTAAAGTAGTCTTTATTCAGTATCTGAAGGTAGAGTGATGGTAGTAAAGTAGTCTTTATTCAGTTTCTGAAGGTAGAGTGGTAGAGGTGAATAGGAATCTTCAGATTCTTCTGAAATGTGAACAAATAGAGACACTAGTCTCGTCTCTTATCTTGGATTGTTTTGTCGTAATGAAAGCACTCGTGTTGTCTGTTTGCTTGTAGACGGTTGAGATGAATAAGCAGATGAGGATGAAACAGGAGTTAGAGCACGTGAAGTTCACGTAAAGAATGTGTCCATATTCGATTGTTTGCCACTCTGATGTTTCTTAATTATGATCGCCCTGAACTGGCGGAGATGTTCGTTGCAAGAAACAGTTTCAGGGTTAGAAGACGTCCCAGGGTGGTGGATGGCCATGAGTATGAGATTCTGTTTTACAACATGATCGGACAATAGCTCGAAGCAGATTGTCTACCCCTACGCTATCTAACAGAAAGTGCGATATGATGTACACGGGACAGTGTTTTAAGATTTCTATCTTTTTTGCCTTTTTAATTGTCCCGTCAGTTTAAATCCAAAATCCATTATGTCGGGATTCCTTTAAAAAAAAGGATTTACTATACGTCCATGATTTTCTGCTACATTACTTGTGACGCTATTTTGATGTTTCACCATTAGACGCCAGCCCGTCTGCACTGTTGTCCGCCGGTCGAGCGGTTCTACCAGAACTTTGGAATCGGTTTGGTTTCTGTTTTCTAAAGCGGTTCCCGCTTGGTACTACTCGGTACCAGATTTGTAGGAACCGGGTACCCCTTGGTACTACTCGGTACCAAGTTTGTAGGAACCGGGTACCCGCTTTCACTGGAATAACCGAAAGAACCTGATTCAGCTCCTGCTCTGCTCTAGTTCGCGTCGTTGCGTATCAAGGCATGGCGCACCGCTGCGCATGTTGGAATGTATTGTGGGAAGGATGCCGCAGGTGGATTAAAATTTTTCATCTCTACAAGATGATGACTGCGAAAGAATGAAATTAACGTGACTGGCAATAGAAGAATTTTGTTGAAAACATGCTCGCAGTCTGGACAGATGACATGTTCTTTTCGTGAGTGGCTAAGCGCATTTTCTAGTCTCCGGTCGCGTTAACGAGCACACCTTCCACTTCTGATCGAGCAAGAATCCATCGGAATTTCGTTTTTGTTTTTAAAACTGTCAAAGTGTTACAATGTTGCTTTATGTGGCAAACTTTCTGTATTTCTTTGAAAAAGGGTGGAATGCAGTAATAGTTAATTAAAAAACAGCTGTGTTTATGTTGAGACGCTTTCTTTCACCAGAGCTGAACACACGTGGCATTCATTAACGACACGAATGATTCCAACTAGGCGGAGTGACAGCCCATATCGCAAGAGATTTCACAGAGGTTATAGAAATCTTTCCTCGGCATGTCACCTCACAGGACATTGACCTGCCACGGCCTCCTCGATCGATTGAAACAATCTGCTTGTGATTTTTTCTTGTTTTGGGGTGGGGAAAGACTACCTTAAAGGGAAAGTGCTCTTCAATAAACCGCGCGCACCGGATGAACTCGAAAGCCGTTTTTTTCACCAGGGAAAAAACGGCGGTACCGGGTGGCACATGCAACGCGTAACCCAGAACTTCCAGGTCAGGGTAAAAGAATGTGTGAGAAAAATGGGATGCATGTGGAGATAAAAGAATAGGACCACTGCCACCTTCCACGCATGTCGTAAGAGGCGATTAAGGAGATTTGAGGAAAGGCTGTAAAAGACTGGAGCGCTACAGAAACACGGAGAGGAAAACCAGGAAACTTTGTCTTGGAAAAGGAAGGGGCTCTGATAACAGAGCGCATGACGTTGTGCGGTCAAAGCCGAAAGGAAGCTACAGAACCGACATCCCAACTGAGTACCAGGACACTTTTTACCATTGCATGTTGGAACGTTAGAATAATGTACAGTGCTCAGAGACAAGGGATAGACATGGAAGGAAGCAGAGAATAATTCCAAGAACAGGGATGACTGGAGAGACTTTATCCGTGGCCCATGCTCTCAAGGAAGTGAAAGTCGATGATGATTATGATGACCATGATGATGTGGACGATGTTCTTTTCAAGTTTAAATGAGCATATACTTATGTGTTATTTATATGCATACAAATGGCATGCATTGTTCTCAACATCTGCAAAATATAACATGTTAATATGCAAGATCTGCTTGCATGGTTTAATTTAAAATGTATCAGGTTTCTTTGTCTGATCCTGTAGTTAATTGAAACTCATTTCTGTTGCCATATTTTCTTTGCTACAACAGATTTATTCTTTTTAATGTTAGAGAATAGAGACATTATTAGATATGTCCCCTCTCTGCTCTGTACTTATACAGAGTCATAGGGAAAAAAATGGGACCGATGGTGACTTGACAAACGGATTTTATTAATAAACTGACACGATTTATGCTGCTGCACATCTCCCTGCAGGTGTTTATTTTTATCTTTTATGTTTATGTCTTGCTTTATAGATATTCCTAACAACAGTTTTCAGATCAGGTACTGAGTCTGTTGCTAGAACACTGGACTTGTTAGAACACTGGACTTGTTAGAACGCTGGACTTGTTAGAACACTGGATTTGTTAGAACGCTGGATTTGTTAGAACGCTGGATTTGTTAGAACGCTGGATTTGTTAGAACACTTGACTTGTTAGAACGTTGGACTTGTTAAAACACTGGACTTGTTAATTTGTCTTAAACATGAATCACTGACTCTGTCTTTCATAGTTGACATACCAGCGTCAGGGCTGGCGAACCATAGCTGACATGTCAGAGTCAAGACTGGCGAACCATAGCTGACATGTCAGTCAAGACTGGCGAACCATAGCTGACATAGCACTTTCGCTACCTCTTTGATGGACCCCCAGGCCTAGCCCCACTAATGGGGCGGGATCACCACAGTCCCCATGGTGGTGGAGTCTGCTAAAGAAGTACTGACGCTCCCCTGCTTTTTATCTCCACTCACGGACTTAAAAAATACTCGCATTAATTCACTCTCAAGCCATCAGGCTGTTGTGTCTCAACATCATCACAGAATCGACCGAAAAGAACATCAGCTCACAATTCCGGGGAGGCTGTATTAAGAAGAGGAAGAAGAGAAAAAGAAGAAGAGAAGAAGAAGAAAAGCAACAAGATATGATTGATTCGTAGTGAAATGTCATTAAATTAGAATATGTATAATAACTTCAAAATTTGTTCACTAAATCGAGGTAATGATCTTCAAATTATTTATTTATGATTTAAAGTAGGTAAAATTTGGAATACTAGGGCAAAATCTTAACTTTTGAACAAATAATTGGCTGATAGATATCTTATCTTGTATCTTTCCCGTGGCGCTAAACGTCACATAGGGCTCGCAGAGTAGTTCGCCAATTTTTCCTGTCTTTCAACCTCATCAGATAAAAGATTAGATAAAAAAAAAGTTTAATAAATATATAAAAGTCTGCCTACGTGTATCAACCAAGTCCTGGCACTATCATTCTAACCTTGGCCTCTGAACTAAAAACATGAACTTCAGACAGGGGACACGCCACGGATCAATAACAAAGAATGAGATGTCACTTGCCAGCCCCGTATAAATAATCAAGATTATATAATTAATCTTGCTGTACTGACTGGAACACGTAAACTGACAGGGGTCTCCTGGAAGTGCGGAATCGTACACAAACATGGCCCGCGTGTGTGATTAGTGAGTAGTGTTCAAAATACAGTGAAGAAAAAAGGGAAGTGAGTAAAGTACAGCGGTATACAGAGATAAAGGGGAGTGAGAAAAGTACAGCGATATATAGAGATAAAGGGAAGTGAGCAAAGTACAGCGATATACAGAGATAAAGGGGAAATATCAGAAGAAGGTTTTTGTTAGCCTGGTCTAAGCAACAACATCGTGTTTCCAAACAAAAGTAAAATGCAGAACGAGCCGTCATTATTTCTCTCAAACTTTCACGTACTCGACATTTTGTCAGCCACAGGTATTCAGTCTGAGAAAAAAGTTGGAGAGCAATAGCCAGATCAGACGGTATCCAACTTCCTCCTGGCTGTTCAAGATAAGAGCTGTGAAGCGAAGAACGTAACTCCCTGCACTGATGAAGGTCATTCATGGGCATGTAGAGGGTCCGGCTGAGAGGACTTTGCTCTGGTCTTATACGAGTAGCCTTGGGAAAAGAGGAGATGCACAGAAACCTGATATAATCATCGTCAGCGTCTTAGAGGAGGATCACAAAAACCTGATATAATCATCATCGCCGTCTTAGAGGAGAGTCACAAAAACCTGATATAATCATCATCGCCGTCTTAGAGGAGAGCCACAGAAACCTGATATAATCATCGTCAGCGTCTTAGAGGAGGATCACAAAAACCTGATATAATCATCATCGCCGTCTTAGAGGAGAGCCACAGAAACCTGATATAATCATCGTCAGCGTCTTAGAGGAGGATCACAAAAACCTGATATAATCATCATCGCCGTCTTAGAGGAGAGTCACAAAAACCTGATATAATCATCATCGCCGCC
Organism: Achatina immaculata; assembly: GCA_009760885.1. Classification (NCBI taxonomy): domain Eukaryota; kingdom Metazoa; phylum Mollusca; class Gastropoda; order Stylommatophora; family Achatinidae; genus Lissachatina; species Lissachatina immaculata. The sequence continues at coordinate 14,055,280 of CM019696.1, forward strand.
TTAGAGGAGAATCACAAAAACATGATATAATCATCATCGGCGTCTTAGAGGAGAGTCACAAAAACCTGATATAATCATCATCGCCGTCTTAGAGGAGAGTCACAAAAACCTGATATAATCATCATCGCCGTCTTAGAGAAGAGTCACAAAAACCTAATATAATCATCATCAGGGTCTTCATCATCGTCGTCACGTATATCAACCAAGACCACAGTCTCGCTGTAATTGGGATATAGGATAATAAGGAAAAAGAGGGGAAAATTGATAATAATGATGATAACGTCACCATAATAAAAGTGTATTGATACTGCTGCTCATGATGATGATGATGATGATGATGATGATGAAGACAGCAACAATAATGATACTAATCACGATGGCGAAGACAGGGATGAAGATGGGTCTTATCTGTTCAATGTCAACCAAAGAGTCACTCCATCTACCGGCCAGAGTACTGTACTCTTTCACGTGGTGAATCCCTCACTTACTCAATCACTGAACGTCTAGAGACGGGTCTCATGTGACATACGCTGGTACAGGACCTGCAGCCAGAAACATGAATATTAATGAGCCATCTCGTCTTCTTAATGCGATGGACCCGAAGGCACAGGTCTTAATCCCGCCAAATCAATACCACAAGCTAAATACGATAAATTGGATTCCTGGTAGTTTTCTGTACCGGGAATTTCAGCCAGGGATTCTCAAAATAATGAGAGCGTTGCATATGTTTTATCGTATTTCTAGTTCAAAACATTCGAATGCTTGTATTTATAGTCAGCATGAAAACCAAGACTTTAGTAGGTAGCAAAATCTCAGATTCTTAAATCTATATTCTATCTCGTTTACTTGTCTTCTACAGTTTTTTTTTTTTTTAGTCTTGTCTAAAACGGCCTCTTGGCTGGATCTGTATGTGTCTATGTGTTTGATATGTTGGTACATTTTCATTCTTTGACTTGCCGGCTCTGGAGCTTTCTGTAATAAACATCTGGTGAAATTATTAGTTCTGGGAGAATCAGCCATGACAGAATGTGCTCAACAAAGGATGTTTGGCAAGTTTCAGAAACACGTACCTTGTCCGACTACAGTGACGACAGTACATCTCCGTCTTGTGTGATCCTTGGTGTTTCCAGTAAATTCAGATTTCCATGCCAGTTGGTCAGTCCACTGAGGTATTTTTCTCTTGCCCTTTCTCTTTTCCATATTCCATTGAATTTTCCAGTCATTACTGGGTTCTCTAAGTTCTGTCTTCTCATGACATGCCCAAGTTCTCTAAGTTCTGTCTTCTCATGACATGCCCAAGTTCTCTAAGTTCTGTCTTCTCATGACATGCCCAAGTTCTCTAAGTTCTGTCTTCTCATGACATGCCCAAGTTCTCTAACCTGTCTTCTCATGACTTGCCCAAGTTCTCGAACTTGTCTTCTCATGAAATGTCCAAATTCTCAAACTTATGTCTTCTCATGACATTTCCTAGAAATTTTGAATGTCTTATTCTTATAATTTTAACTAGTTTATGCTGTTCTGAAACTTCTGTGAAGACATCTTCATTGTTGTTCTGTCTACCCAGGGTATTTTATGCATCTTTTTTTCCTGTGGGGAGAAGTCTGTACTTTTGAAAGGTGAATCCACTGGGTGGCGGATGGTGTATTGGCCTCTAGATATAGAGGTCACCTGTGAATATCTGAATAACCAGCAGCAGAATAAAACAGATGGCCTGCTACATCGAGGGCTAGTCTCTTTAGGCAAAGTCTGTCGGAGAAAGTCGTATACAAACTGAACGGAAAGCAAAGAGTAAACACGGCCGTACCGGCATTCCTTTGTCAATTCATGCTCCACAAACCTATGAATAAAACAGTTATCTGCTTCAGAAACGTCTTCGGGAAGAAAAAAGTCGTTATTGACACAATAATAAAGATCCTAGAAGACATAAATCAAACCAGGCCAGAAATATGTTCACTAAATCCAAATAATGATTTTCAAATTATTTATTTATGATTTAAAGTAGGTAAAATTTGGAATACTAGGGCAAAATCTTAACCTTTGAACAAAAGAGTTGGCTGATAGATAAAAGATAAGATTTTTTAAAAAGTTTAATAAATATATAAAAGTCTGCCTACGTGTGAACAGATATTTATACACAACGTAATAAATATTTATACACAACGTAATAAATATTTATACACAACGTAATAAGGTATAAGGACCAGATAATACTTAACAAGCAGAAAGCTTAGTATCCAAGTGTTGTCCGAGATGTGATTGTATCTTTAAAATATGGGGACCTTGACGTTGTCTAGTATGGGATTGTAGACTGAAATAGAAGCGACCCAAGCGTTGACCGCTGTGGAATTGCATGGGATAATAGTTGAGATCTATATGTTGTCCGCTATGGGATTTCATGGTATAATAGTTGAGATCTAAGTGTTGTCCGCCATGGGATTTCATGGTATAATAGTTGAGATCTAAGTGTTGTCCGCCATGGGATTTCATGGTATAATAGTTGAGATCTAAGTGTCCGCCATGGGATTTCATGGCACAATAGTTGAGATCTAAGTGTTGTCCGCTATGGTATTTCATGGTATAATTGTTGAGATCTAAGTGTTGTCCGCCATGGGATTTCATGGTATAATTGTTGAGATTTAAGTGTCCGCCATGGAATTGCATGGTATAATTGTTGAGATCTAAGTGTTATCTGCCATGGAATTGCATGGTATAATTGTTGAGATCTAAGTATTGTACGCCATGGGATTGGATATAAAAGTAGTGGTGATCTGGGTGTTGTCCCTTATAGGATTGCATATCAAAGTAGTAGGAATCTAAGTGATTTCTGTCAAGAGATTGTACGTTAAAATGTGTAGATCTAAGTGTTATCCGCAAACGGATTGCATATTACAATAGTGGGGATCTAAGTGTTATCCGCAAACGGATTGCATATTACAATAGTGGGGATCTAAGTGCTGTTCGCTGTAGTACTGAATTCTGTAACAGAACCGAAGAATTCCAACTCATCTTCGTATGTATACTTCGGAAAATCAGAGAAGCTGGAGGCAACATGGCGAAAAATTACGCCGTTAAATGTTGCAGAAGAAGTACAGAGATGTTTGTCTGTGAATCAGAGGAACACACCAATCCCATTTCTTGAGTCAGAAAGGTAATCATTGGTGGATCCGCCTAAAATTGGATGGAGGCAAATGACCATTTGATACCGCTCGACATGATAATGATTATTCTCATCAAGTGGAAAATCGTGTAAAGAATCACAGAGCACAAATAAAGATGAGCTTAAATGATAGTTTCATGATCCTGTATTACTGGAAACCAATCAACCTTTGTGCCTCTCGAAGTGGTCATGGGGGACTAGTTTGGTACAGCCTGGATCGATCGTTCTGATGGTGTAACAATAGTTCCTGGGATTTGTGGCTATCGGAGTTCATAACTTGGGCGAAAGTTCAAGTCTTTCTGAAGTTCATGTGATGCCTGGTTGGTTGCCTCAGGTTCAAAAATTTTGGGTTAAACATATATTAGGAATAACTCTTGTGAGTAAGGTGTCTTCTTCTTCTTCGTTCGCTTCTACCATCAAGATCGTCCCATGATCCTACTGAATTTATTCCTGTGGTTCTCGCGATAGTCTCATTTAGGATGGAGGCTCAGAGCATCGTGGGGGCTTGGCCTGTATTCTCGGTGTGTCACGGAAGCGGTATTGCGTGACGCTGTGGTTTTCGTTGCACCAGCTCAGTCTAGAGTAGCAAGGTGTCTGAATGTATTTACAACTACAATCGAAGAAGGTGCAAATTAGAATTACAATCAGGAGTTCTGGATACTTTCTACTCTAGTTAAGACAGTGGAGTTTTTCCGAGACACTTTCTTATAGATAGATCGTAAAATGTTTTTTCTCCTCAGAGATTTTATTAATTTATGGAGAGATTGTAAAGTGAAAGATTTTTTGACAAACCAGTTTAAGATAACTGAGTCCTATGTTAATGTTTTAAAACATAGACATGTTTTGTAAATATATTTTTATTAATTACATCAAGAGACGAATACTTCAATGAGGTTTCTTATCTTCGCAATTCTTATTTAGTATTACAATAGATTTCACAGAGCGTAAAGAAAGATAAAGAAAATGAAAGAAATTATATTTATACACAACGTAATTATGATATAGAGGGACTAGACTTTGAAGGTTAACTCACATTTTAAAACAGTTAAGTTCACGTGCATGTTGTGTCGATTGTCTGTTTACGGCAATGAAGGAACCCTTTAGATAAATTTGTCAGCTTTCAAGAAAACTTTAGATAAAACAAACTCATATATCTACAGGCTTCGGTGCATTCGTATAAACAGAAACATGTGCATCTATCATTTCAACAAAATTACAGCGATATTTCTTTACCCGTGTTTTTAAAAGACATTAAACAAAAAATACTTTGTAATCGCTATTTCATGCACCAGCCAAAAGTGTTCTCTGTGGATTCCTCAAGCTCAAATTAAGAAACTGTAGGATTAAGTGAGTAATGTTTCATAAAGTCTTTACAAACATTGTTTCTCATGAAAGTGACCAAGAAGTCTTTAGAAACATTGTGTTTTATGAAAGTGACCAAGAAGTATTTACAAACATTGTGTTTCATGAAAGTGACCAAGAAGTCTTTACACACATTGTGTTTCATGAAAGTGACCAAGAAGCCTTTAGAAACAATGCTTCTCATGAAAGTGACCAAGAAGCCTTTAGAAACACTGTGTTTCATGAATGCGACCCAAAATGTCTTTACAAACAATGTTTTTCAGGAAAGCGACCAAGATATCTTTACGTTTTTGAAGAAAGCGACCAAATCTTTATCACCAGAAAAAAAAAATCGGCGAAAACAGTCAGAAAAGCTAGAAAGATCCAGCAAACAGTCAGAAAAGTTAGAAAGATTCCGAAAACAGTTTGATACGACCGGAGAAACAGAAGCAAAAATAAATCCAAAACAAGACGTTGAAAATTTAAGGATGTCTAACAGCAGGGTATCGATGCCTTCCGACGACAAACTTGATTAACAGAAAGCTCACAGATAAGATTTGGTGACGCCCAATCGATTACCTCAATCGACACTGCTCAACAGAAGAAGGATTTGAAACCAAGTGTTCGATACATTCCACGTGCGAGAGAATCAAAGCCGACTGAGTGAAAAACAAGAAGATTGCTGGACGCTAGCATGACACCCTGTCTGAACCCCTGGCTACAGATGTCTAAGGGAAGTATCTTGGAGAAAGCAGGCTGAAGCATTAGCAAAAAGTAATTAAAAGGAGTAAAGCTGTAACTCTGCTGGTTTGTGTCTCGAAAAAGAAAGCGCTTTAGGCATCCACGAAAGCTGTATGGAAAGTAGTTCGGAGATTTGGACGAGAAAACGCTGCCATGGAGTATAGTAGATTAGAAAATGGTGGACTAGAAAATAGAAGAACAAGAAATAATATCAATTTAATTAAATGTGCTATAAACATCTACTTGTAAGGACAGAATGGTATTTTAAGCAGTGGGAACTGACGTTATCATCTCCGCATGTAACGGGACGAAGTATATCATCACGATCATCATCATCATCATCGTCATCGTAAACGTCGTCGTCATCGTCGACGTCATACTCATCATTACGGTTTGTCATCATCATCATCTAGTCATGCTCACAATCATCACTGTCACCAGAATCATCATCATCATTACCGTGTACATGATCGTCATTATCATTGTCTTCGCGGTGGAAAAATTATCTAGGCTCTGCGTGTCACATACTCACGAGTCTAATCTTGCATAACTTCAGTCTCACACTTTCCTGTACACCAGCCACGCTGTTTCTTAGTATTCAGTACTAAATTATGTACAAAATGTCTACAACAGCTGCTAAATTATCTACAAAATGTCTACACCAGTTGCTACATTATCTACAAAATGTCTGCACCAGTTGCTAAATTATCTACAAAATGTCTACGCTAGATTCTACATTATCTACAAAATGTCAGCGACATCCCATGCTTATTTTATAGAAGGAAAGTCTTGACATCAGAGCAGAGACAAACCCCCCCCCCCCCACCCCGGCAAAGAAACCTATCAAGCTTCCTCGTGAAATGAGACTTTATGACGAAATGTTTGAGAACTTTGTCAAAATATGTTCACAGATGTGGGGGGGGGGGGGGGGTGGGGTCAACAAAATTGTATCACACGAAACTGTGATCTCATTATAAAAAGGCATTTCTGCTGAAATTATTCTTAATTTAGAAGTAAATTTTACAATTAAATTAACTGGCTGGCACCCCCCAGTAACAGATCCAGTCTGCATAATAGGGCAGGGATCGCCATAACACACACACACACAGTGGTGGAGTCTGCTGAAGAAGTATTGCTCACCCGCCTTGCTTCTTTAGTTCCAGTCAGGGACTGGAGAATTAACCCTCCAATGACCCACTCCCAAACCGGCACGGTACTTTGTCTCAACATCTTCACTGCATCGGCTGCAAAACAAAACAACAACAACAAAAAACACGAGCTCGCAGTTCCAGCAAGATAGAGGAAGAAGATCGGTTTAAAAAAACAACCCCAGTCTTACCTGATGGTACTTGCAGTATCTAGTCTCTAAGACTAGTCTGACATGGGCAAGAAAGTAAGGGGTGGGGGGAGGGGAATTGTAATGTTTTCAAAATAGCGTTTTGAGAAGTATTTCTGGTCGCATCAGAGCATATGAAATAATGAAGTTTTGGAGGGTCAGAAAAAAAATATTTGTTTGATCCTTAGCCTGTACAAGAATTGAAATACTGAGGAGAAAGTAAAGATAAGCTCATGAGAAGTAAATAGCAAGAATATAATCTAAATATAAACAAAGGTAGCAAGTATTATCAGTATTTTTTGGGGGGGGGGGGGGAAACACAGAAGACCTTTGATATAGGCAGTTGAAACGAAATTGAAGTAAAGTTCATTTCTACCTGGCTTTCCAGCTTTACATTTGTGTGTTAATAAGCTCTCGTGGCTCTGATATTGCGTCTTCACAAGGCGTTTTGCCGAAATACTAATTGTATTTGAATCCATTTGTAGCTTTTGTTTTATTTTCATTGTTCACTTGACGATTTTTATCTTTCGTAAAAACAGTGCTACATATCTTTTCATGTCTTTTTATTTCAAGGAACTATTTTTTCTTCCCAGTAATCGTTCGCAGTTTCACTCTTCTGATACTAATTTTTATAATTCAAAAAAAAAAAAAGCAACAACACAAAAACAAAAGCCAGCCCTTTGCAAAAGAAAAAAAAAATGAACATCCATTGAAACTTCATTAGGACACATTCAGAAGTTATTTTTGTCTGGTTCCAACAAGAAATTGTCCAGTGTCAACAAATTAAGTTCGATCAACAAAACACACCGATGCTGAGACGCAGATTAGCCACGAAACATTAACTCTTTATAGTTCATAGATGGCAATGTTTCTATGGGAGTCAAGGGAGCACCCGGGAATGCTAATGTGATTACAGCAAGATGAATTGGACTATTACTGGAAATTGGCATTTGTGGGCAGCCTGCAGCTTTCAGTTGTGTGCATGTTTTTTTAACCTCGGATTTGAATTTGGTTTCTCTCTGATTTTAATGCCGCCCGGGGACTCTTGAGGGCGAGGGACATTGAAAAGCCCATTAAGGAAAATGTGGACGGCATTCAGGCTAAAGGTCATGAGCGCTTCTTCTAGATCTTTTAATGTCTTTTTTTTTTTTTGTCGTCTCTGATCTCTTCTTTTTTTTTCTCCACCCTCTCTTCAGTTTTCTAGCTGTCAATCAATTTCCTCTCACAGCTGAAAATTTACGTCGAATTGTTTACGTCTAATTTTCCTGCAGTGTTATCCTCAGAATTTGTTTCCTTTTTTTTTTTTTGTTTACTGCATGGCCAAATATCGTTGATGGCTTTCTCTTAGAGGGGCATATTTTCTGTGAAACGGCTCAGGGTTGAGACATATCCTGGCATCTCTTCCCTGCTTGTGATGGCAGTTGGAAATAAGGCGAAGAAATTACAGGAACTTAAACACACGATATAGAGATGACGGCTTGTGCACAGTTCAGCAAGAGACATGATTCTTAGTGCAAACACTTCTGTCAAAGAAGTTGACGTCAGAATCGAAGCACTGGGGACAATTAAATCCTTCCAATTCCGAGCCTCCATGTAAACTGGGGATTTAATAACAGTGATTTATTGCTCGTTTGGGGATGCAGGATTTCAAAAACTGGCATACAGACCACGAGACTGTCCGGTTTTTAGAGTCTGTAAGTCTGTGTGTCTGTATGTATAGAATATGATTTTTAAAATTATTTTTAGCAGTGTTCCCCACGATTCACATCCATGGGAATCCATAGGATTTCATACGTTTATCCATTAGTTTTAAATAACTTGTGTGCTATTTTATATAGCTATAAGACAGAGGGTACTGAAATGGGTTATCCATTCCATACAAATAAAAAGGGAAAAAGGGGAGGGACGAGGATAGGTTTAAAGTCGAAAGAGCGAGTCTTAACTCTTACACAACCATGAGGCGTGTATGTCTTTAAAAAAAAAGAACATACAGTATGTGCAGACATACGTTTTTTTTTTCTTTTCATAATTATAAGCTGATAATTTCAAACATCCATAAATTCTTAACATAAGCATTGTGCCACGGCCTAGTTAAACGTAGTTTAAAACGTAAAACAAAATGTGTTTGTGTGTCATGGGCATTGTTCGGCAGTATAAGAGTTAAACTTTCAATGCTTCGATACCAGCAGAAGGAAATCACGGATTTCAAACACTCAGATTTCAGTGAATTCCCTCCCCTCCCGTACTCGAACGTGATTCAGACTTTGGGGGGGGGGGGGGGGGCGAAATCTTTACGAGGTTCTGACGTGCTAATCTTCTGTGAGGTCAGCTCTTCTAGAACTGGAAACTGGAGTTTAATATGGGGTCATCGGGTTCGCCCAGTACAGAAGATATCTTTTAGTGCTTAAGTGGATCATTCACGTGGAAATTTTGACTCATTTTACGTCGGTGTCCATTGCTTTGGCATAGATGATGCTTCTGATGCATTAAATACAGACAGGCATTTTATATTATCAACCCAGAGCTAGATTGGGTAGGTAAATAAAAGGTATACTGTAACCTTTACAATCCTGGGGTAGTGTCACCTGTTGTATATAGCAGTCAATACGTTTATTTTACTCGCAGTTTCAAATATTTTTACTTTCATGACATGTAGGTCTAAAGCTTTCTGTCTGCCAGCCATTACTTGCCTAACATTTAGGTCTAAACATTTTTTTTTCTAGTACCACTCTTTTCACGATATTTGGGTCTAAACCTTTTATCTAGTGTCATTATTTTCATGGCATTTAGGTTTAAACCATTGCTGTCATGATACCTATGTCTAGACCTTATGTTGGTCCAGTTTTTTTAATGGCATTTAGATCGAGACCTTTCTACTGAGTCATAATTTTTCATGTCCTTTAGATCTAAGCTTGTTCCATGTGCGACTACTTTCATGACATTAGGTCTAAACATTTTCCTTGTGACATTACCTGTATTAGCTTTTCTAATTCTCATGTTTGGAGTAATGGATCCTCCTAATTACTTGTGATAAATTGGCTCGACATGTAAGATAAACTGATTCCAGACTGTCTTTAAACAAATTTAGTGAAATGCTACAAATGTAACAAAAAGCAGTGGCGAAGAAAACCGACAGCAGGAAGAATGAAAAGCTACATTCTGAGTTAGACCAGGGCTTCCCACAATACATTCTTCGCGGTACAATTTTCTGAATGAATAAATTAGTTTTCTTTAATTGGTCGTCACCTTAGAAAAGATTTACACACGGGACGCGTTTTTTGTTTTAACGGTTACATCTTCACTAATGCTTTGACAGTCTTTGTATACGTTAGACACTGGTGTCTTTTTTTTTTTTTTACTTGCTGTAAGATATTCCCCACCGTCGGAAACCGTGCTAGATTCAGATTCGGGCAGGTGAATCTGCATTAGCACATTTTACGAAATTGTCGTTCTCGGTAATTTTATATTCCACAAGGTTGTAGAGGCTGGCCTGCGAAACTGACTAAATCTCATTTACAATAAGGTATTGATATTCGCCATGAAATTCTGATTAAATTTTCCATGTAGAAAAAAATCTAAAGAGATGTTGCAATAATATTGTTAGTTTCTCGTTATTCAGCATCATAAATTTGGGAAAATCACATTTTGCGCTTGTATTTACTTTGTTATTTCTGTTGTCCTTGTCGAAGGCATTTCGCCGAAATATTGAATTGTTATTGTTTGTTTCTCATTTCCACGTGTCCACTTTCGGGTGTCTGAGTAGCGAAGTGGTTAGTGCACTGGTCTCTCATGGCGACGGTCGGGGGTTCGAATCCGGCCGGCGGCACCCAGTCACCCAGCTGTAGAAATGGGTACCCGCCTTCTTCTGGAGTTTTGGAAGGAAAAGGCAGCCAGGCGTGATACTGACCATATCACCCTCTAGTGTGCTGACAGGTCAAGGAAATATGGGCACTAACACCATATCCCTATGTGCCTCTAAGGCATGACAAGGTTACCTTTACTTTACTTACTTTATTATTTCCAATCCCCCTTCTCCTCTCTCTCTCTCTCTCTCTCTCATGCTCAACCTACACCTGTCTCTACTCCACTGATACCATTTTTACTGCAGTCGTCATCACAGTTATCTTCCACATCGTCGCTGGAGCATGATCCAGTGTCAGTTTAACATTTCCTTTGGACACGAAATCAACGGAATAAAACAAAAAATTAGAGCTGATCTGTCTTAACTAATTCAACATTTTCAGAAGCTCTGTAACATGACATTACTTTGAACTCCTATCCCCTTGCATAATCTTCTGCACAACGGTATTTCCAGCACGGATCATTGATCATATTTACCAGAACCACCATGCAATGCGCAGAACACAGAGCTGACCACCACAATAACGTTGTTTCAAAAGACCCTCGAAGAAGCTCTCAAACAATCCTTTGTTTCGGCCTTGGTCTCGTCAATGTTTGGATTGTTTCAAATGCACGCACTCGTTTGCACGCACGTCCATGTGTGGGCGTGGTGTGTGGGTGTGTCCGTGGCGAAGCAGTCCGAAAAAACATCCTTCCCAGAATCCCACTGCTTGCATGTAATCATGCATGTAAATATTGACAGGAAAACTTAGTGAATAAATCTTTATGAAATATTGAACAACTTTATTTCCTTATTCTATGATCACAATACCCCGTCTATGAACACAATTTTGGTTAAGGTTCTTCTGACATGAGAAAACAAATAACCACAATACAAGGAATTTTATAAAGAAGGACAGGTATTTAATTCTTTATATCATATAATATTCATTTTAATAACGATAAATATTGAAACATGTGCCCTGTAGGTGGTTTGTTTTACGGAATTATTGCCTCTGCCACGGCTTATATAACATATCGGAAAGCACATAATAAGACTAGCAAGTTTACATGTGTACACACGTTTCTTTTAGATTAAGCGTAAAGTGATGGAACGAATGTTAGAACAATTGATCTGAGAAAAATACATCATTAACCCTATAAATAGATTAATCTGAAGTCCCAGTACCACACACACACTCACACACATACACACACGCACGCACGTGACAGTTAACATGGCCTTTCTATTTGGTACTATAAATGACTCTAGGAATATTTTTAACTGTTCATTGATATCTGTTATTGAAACCTATGGAACAGAAGTAATTTGTTTTGTCTGCATTTCTTCTTTGTTACTACATTCTCGATCGGGTACCAGTGCTGGCAGTTTGTGCCCACATGAAGAGCAGACCAACGTCTTAGAAGTGTGCCCTGACAACAATCTGAGCTGCATCATTTAAGTGTGTGAAACACCACGTGACCCGCGCAATGATCCTAACATTGGCCTGGAAGTACATCGACTCGTTTTCTTATTAACGTGGGAAATAAAGAAGATCAGATATTTTATCGCCAATCACCCAGAATTACTGCAGTTATCATCACTTGATAGAATACAATAGAAGAATAGAATATTGCGAATGCATGACAATTAGAACAGTAGAAGAATGGAATAACTCGATTGCATGGTAATTAGAACAGTAGAACAATGGAATAACTCGACTGCATGGTAATCATAAATATAGCAGAAGAGAATAGCTCGACTGCATGGTAATCAGAACAGCAGATGAATAGAATAGCTCTATTTCGTAGTAATTAGAACAATAGAAGAATAGAATAGCTCGATTTAATGGTAATTAAAACAATATAAGAAGCCATGAATATTCTTTACTTGATATCAGCAGAGTCTATGTTCCCTGCCTTTCATTTATCTCACTCCTGTCCTCTTTACCTCTGCCAGGTCACAAGTGTTTTGGTAGCAGAGAACAGGCAAGGTAAGACCAAAGACCTCAGTGTTTGTTGTTATTCTTGTCCTCTGAGTGTGATTAATACATCGCTCGATTAGAAACATCAAAGACGGCATCAGAACAAAGTGCTGTACACACATGGTCATCGATAACCAATATCGATGATCAAGACTGGCTTGTAGCGTGTTTAGGTATCGATTTTGTGCGGGAAGAAGTTCTTGTTTTGAACAAAGAATATGCTGAAGAGTAGATCTTGTGGTCCTGATGCCGCTGATGGGCATGCAACGTTTTCTCCTTCAGCTCCCCCCTCCCCCGGAACTGCGAGTTAGTGTTTTAAAGCCGACGCTGTGAAGATATTGAGGCGCAGCATCGTGTCGGCTTGGGAGTGGGTCATGGCAGCTGTTTCTTCAACCCCTGAGTGGAGCTACAAGGCAAGGGTTGTGCAGTACTTCTTTAGCAGATTCCACCACCATGGGGACTGTGGCGATAGAACCGTTAGCCAGGCTTGACCTGGTGCTGGGATTACCAGCGGAGAGGTCAGACAGGGTCTTGGTCAACTATGGTTCGCCAACACTGACGTCAGCATGTCAGCTATGGTTAGCCAACCATGGCGCCAGCATGTCAACTATGGTTCGCCAACACTGACGTCAGCATGTCAGCTATGGTTAGCCAACCATGGCGCCAGCATGTCAGCTGTGCTTACCCAACCATGGCGCCAGCATGTCAACTATGGTTCGCCAACACTGATGTCAGCATGTCAGCTATGGTTAGCCAACCATGGCGCCAGCATGTCAAACTATGGTTAGCCAACCATGATACCAGCATGTCATCTATGATTCCGCTCAGACACCAGCATGTCAAGAATGATAGCCAACCATGACGCCAGCACGTCAGCTATGGTTAGCCAACTATGACGCCGGCATGTCAGCTATGGTTAGCCAACTATGACGCCAGCATGTCAGCTATGGTTAGCCAACCATGACGCCAGCACGTCAGCTATGGTTAGCCAACTATGACGCCAGCATGTCAGCTATGGTTAGCCAGCCATGACGCCAGCATGTCAGCTATGGTTAGCCAACCATGACGCCAGCATGTCAGCTATGGTTAGCCAACCATGACGCAAGCACGTCAGCTATGGTTAGCCAACCATGACCCCAGCATGTCATCTCTGATTCCCCTCAGACGCCAGCATGTCAGCTATGGTTAGCCAACCATGATGCCAGCATGTCAGCTATAATAGCCAACCATGATGCCAGCATGTCAGCTATAATAGCCAACCATGATGCCAGCATGTCAGCTATAATAGCCAACCATGATGCCAGCATGTCAGCTATGGTTAGCCAACCATGACGCCAGCATGTCAGCTATGGTTAGCCAACCATGACCCCAGCATGTCAGCTATGGTTAGCCAACCATGACCCCAGCATGTCATCTCTGATTCCCCTCAGACACCAGCATGTCAGCTATGGTTAGCCAACCATGATGCCAGCATGTCAGCTATAATAGCCAACCATGATGCCAGCATGTCAGCTATAATAGCCAACCATGATGCCAGCATGTCAGCTATAATAGCCAACCATGATGCCAGCATGTCAGCTATGGTTAGCCAACCATGATGCCAGCATGTCAGCTATAATAGCCAACCATGATGCCAGCATGTCAGCTATAATAGCCAACCATGATGCCAGCATGTCAGCTATGGGTCGCTGATTGCCTGGTCGGACAGCATCTTGGACCTCGTAGATATGCAATAGTAAGCTGAGTTCCTGAAGAGAAGTAAATGAGAAACTGAGACTGCTGTAAAAGTATGTAACGATCAATAGAGAAATAGATAACACCATCAGCAAAATAGCATAGACCTACCTACATACCTACCTACCTACATACCTACCTACCTACATACCCACGTAGCTACCTACCTACATACCTACCTACCTACCTACCTACATACCTACCTACCTACATACCCATGTAGCTACATACCTACCTACCTACATACCCATGTAGCTACATACCTATCTATCTATCTATCTATCTATCTATCTCTATCTATCTATCTATCTATCTATCTCTATCTATCTATCTATCTATCTATCTATCTATCTATCTATCTGTCTGTCTGTCTGTCTGTCTGGACAACTCACCTCTATATACCCCACACACCCATTCTCTTACTCACCCCCCGCCCATCCCAACCCCCCCCCCCCCCCGGGCGCAGAAAAGGTTATTTTTGCATCTTTTAAACAAAAAGCTAAGACCACAGACGAAATGAGCTCCCAGAGCAGGCAGGCAGTCAGAGAAGTGAAGTCAGCGACATTTGAAACATGACAACCTTCACCGATCTCTCTGGAGAAGATCCAGGCTGACACTCTGAGAGCCGTTGTGTATTCCCTTCTTTCCCCATCACGCACTTAAGCTATGCGGGAGTTGGTGAATGCTTCCCCGGGCGTCTCTGATGCCTCTCTATGAACCCACTGCTTTATTCTGCTCGTTTATCTCTGGGTGTTAATCACGTTGTAATGCCGCTTTCATGGACGCGAAATATAAAGCTGCAAAATCTGATCCCATTCACTGCATCTTTCTATAATGTATTTTTTATGCATTTTCTATGTATTTTTTATTTTTTATTATTTAGTTTTGTTTTTTTTTACTGGTTTTTTTTTCGTTTTATTCCAAATTCTCTTTCAAGGTCACACTATGGGAATACTGGCATAGGATTAGAAACAGGGATGGAGAGGTAGAAAGAGGGAGAGAGACAGCAAGAAAATTATAGAGCAAGATAGAAGTAGATAGGGAGGTGAGAGTGAAAGACTTACAAACAGAAAGCTGCCACTTTGCTCCCCCCCTCTCTCTCTCTGTCTCTCTCTGTCTTTCTCTGTCTCTTTGTCTCTCTGTCTCTCTCCGTCTCTGTCTGTCTCTGTCTCTCTCTGTCTGTGTCTCTCCTCTGTCTCTTTGTCTCTGTCTGTCTCTCTCGTCTTCTTTACCCCCCGAGTTGGGCTCTTCATTTTTTCTTCCTGTCCTGAGATTCTTCTTCTCTCCGTCTACAGGTATAGTCCCTTTTTTTTTTGTAATCTCTTTCCAGACAATTTAGCCAGGTGTTTCTATGTCTTCCTTGTTTCCTTTTTTCCCCTGGAGATTCCAGGTGAGAGCTTGTCTGGTTATGTTTGTGCTAGGCTTAAGATGTGTACGCCCTGTCCAAATTTGGTGTCTGTTTGCAATAATTCATTTCCCATTGCTGATATAATAGCTGCAGGTGCAGATTCTTTTGCTGTTGCTGGCTTGGTCATTGCTTCAGTGATTCAATGTCTGGGTTCAGGTTATCCTATAAATAGGCGGGGACAAATAAACGAACGAAGAAAATGTATCTTCTAAGCGTGAAGAACAGTGCACTCAGCCCTATATGTAATTTCAGCCTTTCTCTCTAACGCGTTCAGTTTTCAATATCTTGTGCAAACATTCATTCAGTTAAGATTCATGATCATCATGAAGTGCGTTCCCTGATTAATAATAATCAAATCTTAAAACTGTGCTATATAGAAACATGAATGTTCTAGCCTTGCATAGGACGGTTCTGCGGGTGACGCGGAAGTCATGATGATCAAAATGGCGTCTTTGAGAGAAAAGCTTTAGCGAAGGTGAATAAATAAGATGTTGGGGGGGGGGGGGATACTTGGAAAGAAATCAAGTATCGTTTAAACCAGCGTTTCCAAAAGTGGACGTTAACGCCCCGCCCCCCCCCCTCCCCACCCCCACGGACTTTGGAAGCGACCAAGGAGGACGGTGAAGGAAAGAGTCGGTAAGGGGGCGGTTGAGGGAAAACGAAGCAGCAGATAGGTGGAAGTAATACCTCCCTTCTTAGCATTTTCCAGCCTGATATTGAGAAACTTGTGTGTCCCTACGTGAAACTCATCCATCACATTAAAAGTTGAGAAAATAGTGCAGCAGGTGAGCTATAAATGTACTTCTTCATATTGTTCGGTTAGTTTGCTTGTTAAGTTTTTAGTTGTGTAATGAATATCCTAGTTTAATAGGCCATTATATCAATAATACATAACGGAAAGTGGGGGGCGGGCGGGGGCATTGAGGTTGTCATCTGGGAGAAAAGGGGGGGGGGTGCAAAACGAACAAGCCTGGGAAACACTGGTTTAGACCTTCTCCAGGCAACAAATGTAGAACACGTTAAACTACATGGTTACGTTAAAATTAAGCCTTTCAGCTGAGGCAACATTTGCAAAAAAAGAAGTCTCATGCCTGTAGTTAGCATAATTTTATTGTTAAAAAAAAAAGCTTGAAATCAGGGAAGACTTCATACTGACATGCTTGAAATCAGGGAAGACTTCATTCTGATCTTGTTTTATAACCATGTAAAAAGTGACAGGATGCGGGAATCGTTGGTGAGAGACAATCGAACGGGAGAACAACAGCTAAATATGAAGAAAAAACGACACGATCAGGTAGATACACCAAGAGATGGACAGGTAGATAGACCAAGATACAGATGGATACGCCAAGATATGGACAGGTAGATACACCATGAAATCGATAGTTGGATACACCAAGAGATCGATAGATAGATACACCAAGAGACTGATATATAGATACACCAAGAGTTGGGCTGGTAGAGACACCAAAAGCTGGACTGGTAGATTCATACCAAGAACCAAGAGATGGACAGTTAGATACACACCAAGAGATAGACAGACAGATTCATACCAAGAGATGGACAGTTAGATACACACCAAGAGATAGACAGACAGATTCATACCAAGAGATGGACAGTTAGATACACACCAAGAGATAGACAGACAGATTCATACCAAGAGATGGACAGTTAGATACACACCAAGAGAGACAACCAGATTCATACCAAGAGATGGACAGTTAGATACACACCAAGAGAGACAGACAGATTCATACCAAGAGATGGACAGTTAGATACACACCAAGAGAGATAGACAGATTCATACCAAGAGATGGACAGTTAGATACACACCAAGAGATAGACAGATTCATACCAAGAGATGGACAGTTAGATACACACCAAGAGATAGACAGATTCATACCAAGAGATGGACAGTTAGATACACACCAAGAGATAGACAGATTCGTACCAAGAGATGGACAGGTAGCAGCTCGGGTCAGTGGTTCATGAAATGAGAAAAAAAAAACATCTATAAAAGCCAACCTTCCTTAAGGAACCGGCAATGGATGATGATGATGATGATGATTGTACTGTATTTGCTCATTCATTTTTAAGTACCTTCCGTTAAGCCGCTTTTTCTTTTAATTATTATTAGTTTAGTTGTTTGTGAAGCTCATGTAGTTCTTTTTATTAATGTTTTCAGTGCAGCATTTGCTACTGTTTTTTTTTCAGCGTGGCCATAATTACAGATCTTCCGTTGTTGTAATTACTCCCCCTCATGTCACTCCTCTTTTCCTTCCAATAACGAACGTTGTTATTGTTACGGCTGTTCATTTAATTAATCACATCCATAAGATGTTACCCGCCCGCTGACGTCCATTTTGCCCGCAATCATTCGACGACCTAGTTAGAAAATACCCTAGTTCTACGTGCCGCAAGTGATACAACATCATATCTACTGTAAGTCTGTTTAGCGAATGACTCCGTGATAAGAACCGCTTCTTATTTTATGATCGTAATGACTTGATAGGGGCCGGCTAGCGTAGTGGTTAGAGCACTCGTCTAGCAACCAAATGGTCGAGGGTTCGAATCCCCAGCTGAGCGGGATTTTTTTTTTTCCGACCAATACGGCCCTGAGGTCGACCCAGCCTCGTAAAATGGGTACCAGAGAAAATCTGGGAAGTAAAGGCAGCGAGGAAAGGAACTGGTCACCCTACCTCATACGCTGATGACCCAGCATAATGAGGTCTCTAACGCTTCACCCCCTACGGCATTTGAAATGCTATGGGACTATCTTTACTTTTTTTTAATGACTTGATATTGAAGAAGGTTGGCTAGTGAGGAAGATTAAACAGATAAAACATAAATATCTTGGACATATCAAACGTCATGAGAATTTAGAAAAGACCATTTTGGAAGGGTACATAATTGGAACAAGAAAGAGAGGAAGGCCAGTGCGAAGATGGCAACAAGACATCGTTGATGATCTGCAAATGGATGCATCAGCAGCAGGGCATCTTGCTTACAACTGAGAGGCCTACGGGAGTGCTGTTAGGAGGCAAAGTTCCGCAAGGGACATGCAAGTGACTGATTGACTGAATGAATGAATGACACGGTTTTCAACATGTTTTTCGTTAGATTTCTTGCCTGATGAAGCAAATAATGACCTCAATATAGCCGAATAATAAACCCAGGAAAATGTATTATAAGCGTAATATTCACCTTAGGATCAATTAAATATTGAAACATTTGTCCTCTCAATGTTTTTAAAGAAATTAAACGAGCATAATAAAGACAACAAAAAAACATGCACAAATGAATTAGTGAACTCACAGGCAGAAAGACCACAGGATGCCTGAAATCAAAAGAAAGTAAAATGTTAATGGGAAAAGAAGACATTGTGAACAGGTGGACAGAGTACATCGGTGAGCTGTATGAAGGAGAATTCCAGAATTAACACCAGATACTAAAAGCTGTGATGGACCACCAATACTTGAAGATGAAATCATAGATCCCATCAAACACATGAAGAAAGGAAAAGGAACTGGACCTGATTATATAACAATAGAAGAAATAGAGGCGCTAGAGGAAATAAGAATAAAAATAATAGCCAAGTTACTGAATGACATTTACAACAGTGGTTATATGCCCAGTGACTTGCTTAAATCCACGTTTTTAGCACTACCAAAGAAAATAGGTTCAAAGGAATGTGATGACCACAGGACTATCAGCCTCTCGTGTCACATAACGAAGCTGCTTCTGAGAATTATTATGAGAAGAACAAGGAAAAAGATACAAATGGAAATAGCAGATGAACAGTTTGGATTTGCTGAAGGAAAAGGAACACGCAATGCCATTTATGCTTTACGAACACTAACAGAAAGAGCTTTAGAAGTACAGAAAGATCTCTACTTATGCTTCACTGATTACACCAAGGCATTCGACAAGGTGAAACATGATGAGATTATTAAAATGCTTGAAGACATAAACATAGACAGCAAAGATCTGAAGATTGTAAAACATCTATACTGGCAGCAGGAAGCAGCAATTCGAGTTGAAAATAGAACTGGAAAATATCAACCTATAAAACAAGGGGTACGACAAGGATGTGTACTACCTCCAGACCTTTTTTCTCTGTACAGCGAGAATATTCTAAGAACGATCATTGGAGAATCAGGTATAAAATTATGATGATACAATATTAACAACCTTCGGTATGCTGATGACACAGTACTGATAGCTGAAAACCAACAAGACCTGCAAAATCTCTTGGATAAAGTCACCAAAGAAAGTGAACAGAAAGGCCTTACATTGAACATCCAAAAGACAGAGACCATGTTTATATCTAAGAAACAGAATCCACCAAAATGCAGTGTAAAATTAAAGGGAACTATTCTAATTCAGGTGCAGAAATTTAAATACCTAGAAGCAGTAACAACTTCAGATGAGAAATGCAAAACAGAAATTAAGAACAGAATAGGCCAGGCAAAGACTGCATTTCAAAAATAAGAAACATATTATGCACACATCCTTATCAATGAATGTTAGAAAACGAGTCCTAAAATGTTGTATTGAACCTATCTTGTTATATAGAAGTGAATCATGGACAATAGGCAGGTCTGCAGAAAAATCATTGGAAGCAGCAGAAATGTGGTTTATTAAAAGAATGTTGTGAATTCCCTGGACAGCAAAAATAACCAATGAATAATGTATGAGAAGAGCTGGAGAGACAAAAAATCTTGTCAAAAATAAATAAGAGAGAGACAATGTGCAATGAGAAGAGGGGGCATTAAAACTATTATAACAACAGGAAAAAACAGAAGGAAGAAGATCCAGAGGAAGACGAAGAGAAATGATACTGGACAGTCTGACAGGATGGTGTGCGAGGAGATCACCAACTGAGCTGATGGCCTGCATGAAGGATCGTGTACTCTGGAGAAGCATAACAGCCAACGCCAGTCGGCACGGCACATGATGATGATGATGATTATGATGATGATGATGATGATGATGATGATGATGATGATGAAACGATGTGGAGGAGGATAGAAATGATAAAAACAAGAGAACTGTACTTCTGTTTGTTCAAGAGCAGAAATTATTGCCAGAGTTTTCTTGTTCTTGTTCTTTGTCTTCTTCCCTTTTCAATTTCTGCCTCATTCTATATCTGTCACTCCTTTTTTTAAAAATAAGGATTCTTCATCGTTTACTAGTTTATTTGCTCTCCTGTTCTGGCTCAGTGCTGTCTTGTTGTGGCTCTGTATTGTCCTGTCGTAGCTGGGCTCTGTCTAAATCAAGATTTGACGGTGCTGGAAGGTGTCCTGGACTTCTAGAGTCCTGTGGTTAGATACTGTGTCACTCGTCCAGGATTTTATTTCGGTCACGTCTGACATGTTCACCCTGCAGTCGTGACTGGCTACATACTTTATTCCAGATCTCAGACCTGGATGTTAGACGAAGGCTACTTTTTCTCCAGGGTCTTGTGCTAGTCTCAGAATTCATCCTTAAGATACTAATCTCGTGTAACAAGACTTTTTTCCTTCGAATAGTTTTTTGGGTATCAAGTCATCATTCATTCATCATCATTCATTTTGCATGTCCCTTGCGGAACTTTGCCTCCCTAACGGCACTTCTGTAGGCCTTTCGGTTGTGAGCAAGATGGCCTGCTGCTGATGCATCCATTTGCAGACCATCAATGATGTCTTGCAGCTGTCTTCGCCTTGGTCTTCCTCTCTTTCTCTTTTCCCATTAAGTGTGCTAGTTGGCTAAGTCGATAGTACGCTGTTCTCTCGTGGCTAGACGGCTGCTCGTCCTACCGGAGTCCGTGTTCGAATCCCAGGTAATTCTCTTGTGATTTTTCTTTCTCTCACGTCTCACTAAAGTGCTTTGTCTACGGTTTTTTCGAGGTTTAATCCTACAGTATTTGTTCTCTTACTTTACCGTACCAAAACCTCGTAGTTTCCTATTTATAAAAAATTGTTCCTTAAATCTTTTTACATAGTGCATGATAGATTGTTGCATATTCCTTTCCTTCTGTTTTAATAGGTTCGGCTGTTATCTCATCACATCCTAGTGATTTACCATTTTTCAGATTCTTTGTTGCCCATAAAACTTCTTCTATCATCGGTTCTGGTTCTTTCTCCTCCAATAATAATTCACACTGTTGATTTCTGCTTTCACAGTCAGTTGTTTCATACATTCTTCTGCAATATTCCTTCCATCTTTCTAGAATTTCCTCTGTCTCTGTCAAGGTATTCCCCATCTAGTCACAAATTGCATTTAGCTTAGGTGTGACATTTCTCGCCATTGTCTTCATTTCTTTAAACATTTCACTATCTCGTCCACACTTCTGATGTCCTTCTATTCTTTCACAGCAATCTTGTATGTATTGTGTTTTGTCTTTTCTTATGTTTCTCCGTACCTCTTTTGTTAAAGATTTATATTCCTCTTTGTTGTTTGTCACTTTCCATTGCGTCTTCATTTCTCTACATTGTTTTATCAGTTCTCGTGTGCCGGCTGTAATCCATCCATTCTTTTGTGTTTTCTTTACTGGAAACATGTCTTTAGCTGTTGTTATTAAGATATCTTTGGCCTGCGTAGCCAATTCATCTGGTGTCATCTCCTTCTGTATAGCCATTAGGATTTCGAAACGGTTCTTCATTTCTATACCGTATTGTTCTGGTATTTTTGTAAGATGAAAGCGGAATGGTCTTGATCCCGTAACTGTCTTTTTTATCTTTATCTTCATGTCTGCTATTAATAACTCATGGTCCGTGTCACAATCAGCACCTGGTAAAGTTTTTGCTGATGTTATACTTGATCTCTACCTTCGTTGAGCTAAATTGTAATCTATTTTATTCTTGGTTTTCCAATCAGGCGATGTCCATGTGTAAAGTCTTCTTGGATGTTGTTTAAAAAGTGTATTAGCGATCATTAGCTTATTTTCCATGTAAAACGCCATCAGATTGTCACCTGCCTCATTTCTATGTCCTGTGCTAAATTTCCCCACAAAATATCTTGCTCTTTCTGTACCAATCTGTGCATTAAAATCCCTCAATGATTAATACAATATCATTTTTCCGTACCTGGTCTATCGTCGTTTTCAGTATGTTATAAAAGTCTTCTACTTCCTCTTCTTCTGCTGCTAAAGTATGTGCATGTATCTGGATGATTGTTATATTTTTAGGAGTGCCCTTAAGTCTGATAGAGAGGATTCTATCACTTACTGGGTTGTAACCTAGTAATGTTTTTGATGTTGATTTGTCCAAGTAAAAAGCCACTCCATTCTTTCATCCTACTTCTCCACCAGAGTATATAAAGATATCATCATTCTCAATCATGAAGTGTCCTGATCCTTTCCATCGATGTTCGAAGATTCCCAAAATGTGTATCCCCGTTCTTTTCATCTCCTCACTAGGGCAACAAATATTTATAAAATTAATACAGAGAACTGAAGACTGAAGGCAGCTTCTTTGGCATGTCTGCATGCACGGGATGTATTTGTTTATAAATCTTATTAGTTTTATATAACATTGTCATGATTAGTTAGAGAGACCTTCTTGGAAGGGTACATAATGGGAAAAAGGAAGAGAGAAAATCAAGGCGAAGATGGCTGAAAAACACTGTTGATGATCTGCAAATGGATACATCAGCAGCAAGGCATCTTGCTTACAACCGAGAAGCCTAAAGGAGAGCTGTTAGGGAGGCAAAGTTCCGCAAGGGACATGCAAATGACTGACTGAGTGCCTCTCTGAACCCAAGATGAGAAGCCATGTTCTCAAACCCAAGATGAGAAGCCATGTTCTCAAACCCAAGATGAGAAGCCATGTTCTCAACCTGAAGTACGTTCAGTAAAAATAGATTACGTGGAATACCAGAATCGTTTGAATTTGTTATTTTTTAAATGTAATGCTGAGTACATTAACCCTATACTACTTCATGGAATGTGTAATGAACAATCAACAGATCGATGCAAAGATCACTAGAAACAACAGAGATGTTAAGAGAATGTTAAGATTAACATGGGCAGCTTAAATAACAAACAAGAAATATCTAAGAAAAGTAAATGTAAAAAAAAAGAACCTAATTAAATCCATAAGAAAACAGTATTATCATTCATTGGATATATAATGAGAAGAGCACGGCTTTAAAACATCACTAGAACATGAAGATAAACTGGAAGAGAGGCAGAGGAATTCATTCATTCATTCATTTGCATGTCCCTTGCGGAACTTTGCCTCCCTAACAGCACTCCTGTAGGCCTCTACGGTTGTGAGCAAGATGGCCTGCTGCTGTTGCATCCATTTCCAGATCGTCAACGATGTCTTGCAGCCATCTTCGTCTTGGTCTTCCTCTTTTTCTTTTTCCCATTATGTATCCTTTCAATACGGTCTTCTCAGAGGAAGGCCAAGAGAAAACAAATCATGAACATTCTAAAAACGCGGTGGCAAAAAGATCACGAAATGAGCTGATGGAAAATCTCAAGGACCGAAATCTATGGAGAAGCATGATGGCAAAGGTCTATGGCCAATGCACCTGATGATGATGAGTCAATATAAAAAAAAATTTGGTGAATTATCATTTCCATCAGGGATACAAATTCTGAAGAGAAGTGAGAACCACTGCATTCTGCACTTGAAGTGTAGTAAACATTTGCATGTAATAAATCCGTAGGAGTTGAATGAATCTCTTGAAAATTGCAAACTGTTTGCACGCATTAACCCACAGTTCTCTTTGTGTATCTGAAAGTGGTTTCAGCGAGTGAAGGTGTCTTTCGCTTTATTCAGTAAGGTTCATCAAATATTTACCTTTCCCGCTTTGACTAAAACGTGCCACAGTAACTGACTCTTCCCTGTTGTCAACTTAACGTCCCTGAACTCTAGTTTAAGGGGAAATAATTCTCTTCTGATCTAACGTTTAGTAAGGTTATGTCCCCTCTTGTGACATAAATGTCGGTGTCACCATCTTGTGTAGTTTTCAAGAAAGTTAAGTGAACATATAGCTACAGAAATAGGCATAACATTAACAATAATTGCGACAGCAGTAATAGTAATAATAAAAGCAGCCATAACAATAGCGACAACAATAATATAACAGCATAAATAATATAACATATTATTATTGTATTAATATTATAATTAATATTAATATAATAAACGTAATAATAAATAATATAACAGCAGTCATAACAATAGCGACAACAATAGTAGTAACAACAACAGCAGCCACAAAAAATAGCGAAAACAATAACATGGAAAGACATCCATTAAAACGCATTCTCCACAACATGAATAAAATGACTGTAATTGACTAGTTCCAGAAAGACAAGCAGTCTTTGATACCTCGTTTTGTAAGTAATTGACTAGTTCCTGACAGACAACCAGTTTTTGATACCTCTTTTCTATGACTGTACTTGACTAGTTCCAGAAAGACAAACAGTCTTTGATACCTCGTTTTCTAAGTAATTGACTAGTTCCTGACAGACAACCAGTTTTTGATACCTCTTTTCTATGACTGTAATTGACTAGTTCCTGACAGACAACCAGTCTTTGATACCTCTTTTCTATGACTGTAATTGACTAGTTTCTGACAGACAACCAGTTTTTGATACCTCTTTTCTATGACTGTAATTGACTAGTTCCTGACAGACAACCAGTCTTTGAAACCTCATTTTCTATGACTGTAATTGACTAGTTTCTGACAGACAACCAGTCTTTGAAACCTTGTTTTCTATAACTGTAACTGACTAGTTCCTGACAGACAACCAGTCTTTGGTACCTAGTTTTCTATGACTGTAACTGACTAGTTCCTGGCAGACAACCAGTCTTTGAAACCTTGTTTTCTACGACTGTAACTGACTAGTTCCTGACAGACAACCAGGCTTTTGGTACCTAGTTTTCTATGACTGTAACTGACTAGTTCCTGGCAGACAACCAGTCTTTGAAACCTAGTTTTCTACGACTGTAACTGACTAGTTCCTGACAGACAACCAGTCTTTGGAACCTCGTTTTCTATGACTGTAACCGACTAGTTAATGACAGACAACCAGTCTTTGAAACCTTGTTTTCTACGCAATAAAATCTATTTTAAATCTTCCAGAGAACCCATGTGCTTTCAAATAACATGACAGAAAAGTTATGTCAAACAGAAAGTCACTCATTAATCGGAGTGAGAGATTTCCTGTGTATTTACCTGGCAAGAATGTTTCCTGGTCTGGTTCCAATTAATGTCAGACAAACATTTCACGCGGAGAATGTTTTCCATTCATGTTCCTTTTCCGGGAAATGTCTTAATGCCCCATCCCGTGGCACATTAAGTATAAAATTCCTCATTTTTCTGTGAGCTGTGCCTTACTGCTTAGCTTCATGCTCCTTACGTTAGCCACGTTACATGTGGTCGTTTGACGTATCATTATCGCTTTTAACAACTTGTAGACGAGACAGTCGGGGGGGGGGGGGGGGGGGCATGTGGTTACACGAAGGATAGAAATAAGAAGGGAAGGAGAGAAATGGCAGCAGAGGACAGTGATGAGAGAAGAAAGTAATTAAAAACTGAAATAAACCAATATTTCGACAGTTGTCAGTTGTCAGAGCTTGTGGTTAATTTTTAAAAAAAAACCAGTTTTTTTTAAATATCACGGGGGAATGGCACAGTCACTGAAACTAGGCCACAGAATCGGACAGTAAATTCACTTCTCTGTGTTAGTTTAGCAAATGTAGTTCTCTGATAGCTCCAGAAATCTTTTATGCTGATATTATTGCGTATGAATAAGTCATTATATCCTGATACACTTTATCCTCCCTCTCTCCCTCTATCTCTCTCTCCCTATCTCTCTCCCTCTCTCTCCCTTTCTCTCTCCCTCCCTTTCTCTCTCCCTCCCTTTCTCTCTCCCTCTCTCTGCCTCCATCTCTCCCACTCTCTCTCCCTCTCTCTCCCTCTATCTCTGTCTCCCTATCTCTCTCTCCCTCTCTCTCTCTTTCTCTCTCCCTCTCTCTGCCTCCATCTCTCCCAATCTCTCTGCCTCCATCTCTCCCACTCTCTCCCTCTCTCTCTCTCTCTCTCCCTCTGTCTGCCTCCATCTCTCCCACTCTCTCTCCCTCTCTCTCTCCCTCTCTCTCCCTCTCTCTGCCTCTATCTCTCCCACTCTCTCTCCCTCTCCCTCTCTCTCTCGGCCTTTCTCTTTATCACTTTAAATTTATCTCGACAATTTTTAGGCAGGTCTGCACAAAAATCATTGGAAGCAGCAGAAATGTGGTTTATTAGAAGAATGTTGCGAATCCCCTGGACAGCAAAAATAACTAATGAAGAATGTATGAGAAGAGCTGGAGAGACAAAAAAAACCTTGTCAAAAAGATAAGAGAGACACAATGTACTTTCATAGGACATGCAATGAGAAGAGGGGGGCAATGAAAATATTATAACAACAGGAAAAATAGAAGGAAAAAGATCAAGAGGAAGATCAAGAGAAATTATACAGGACAGTCTGACGGGATGGTGTGAGAGGAGATCACCAACTGAGCTGATGGCCTGCATGAAGGATCGTGTGCTCTGGAGAAGCATAATAGCCAACGCCAGTGAGCACGGCACCTGATGATGATGATTTTTAATGATAACATTATTATCTTCTATGCCCTCAGTCGTCTAAACGATGTTTTTTTTTTGTTTTTTTTCCTTTTCATGTTCTTCACACTGGCGAAGAAACAGTTTTAAAAAATAAAATCAGAGACATGCTAATTAAAGTACACTGTTTTGAAAAACCAGCAGCACATAGGGAGTATTGGCAACACATTAAGGTGTTAAGAGTCGGATTTTCAATGTAGCATTTGCCAAGAACTGGCCAGGCGAAGGCTACTAAAAGTTCTCTGATGTTGTCTACCGATCTCAGACCAAACACTAACACGCGTGGAAGTAGTAAATTACCTGACATTACAGCTCTTTAGGCAGCGCGACTTAGAGAGAAGGCATTTGATTGGTCTGACGGTCACTTTGATCATCCTCGCTGGGGGTCCGCCTGTTCAGAGAGAGACTGTTGTCGGAGCTTGTGGTTAATTAACGATAGCGTAGAAGAAAGTTTTAATGCTAGAAGCCGGCGATGAAATGCGCGTGCGCGCGCAAACACACACACACACACACATATATATATATATATATATATATAAAGTCATAAACGATAATAAATTTTCTTTGAAAATATTCAGTGCTCCATTTTTCCCGACAACCGCGAAAGGGAATTATTGATTCCTTTGTTCTCGCCTGCAGCATAACAAAAAGTGAATGCAGGAGAAACAACAAAGATGATTTTGAGTTATAAAAAAAGGATTGAACATAAAAAAAAATGAAAAGTGGGGTAGGGTAAAAGAGCTGTGAAGTGCAAAATTTCAAAGAAATGAATTTAAAAAAAAAAAAAAAGCATCTAAGACAATCAGTGGAGGTCTTGATAACCGGACTACAGTGATGGCTTGACCCGGAATTACGTGTCGTGATACATCAGATTATGATACGGGACCTGGGATTAAAACGTGGTTCCCTCCCCCCCCCCCCTCGACTTAAAAAAACAAAATGGCGACAGTCTGGATAAGAGCGTAAAATTGACTGTAAATCATCTTAGACATCTTCTCTTCGAGTGCTGTCAGCTGAGGAGTAAAATAAGGATGAGATCTGAACATTTTTTAATCTGTTCCGTAGTAAATGATGAAACGAGTAAATTAGAGGAGTGGAAATTTATGAAGAAAGTGGTTTTAAAACTTGTGCAGAACTGATCCATCTTTCAGGTCATGCCTTCGAAGCAGGTTCTTGTCTCGCCTTACTTGAGCCTGGAAAGACCATGTCTCCATTGAACTGGTTTTTGTTCTGTTGTTTTTTTTTTAAGATATAAATTTTGGGTTACTTTATAACCAAAAAAAAAAAAAAATCTGACATAGTATTATTTCTAAATGCCATCATGGCGGCTGTATTTATTATAATGCTTTTGTGTAGTCTCTAGGTATTTGGCCTGGTAGTAAGGATTGATTGAAACCGGTAAAACTGTACCCGCCTTTCGCCTTGTATGAAGAACTTTCCGAAATACCGTTTCTGCAAATGCAACATTTGATACTTCCATTTTTTAAAAAAAATTTACATTTAAAACCACAAACACAGAGCAAATATCAGCTGGAATTAAATGTTCCATGAAATTGTTTTCTTATCTTGTCTGCGGGCAGATTTAATACACAGTGCTCTCATGCTGTACCAAAGTCTCCTCCGTGCAAACTGAGCAGCATTATCAGTCTATTGGCCCGATTTTCCTCCAATACATTTCGCTGATTGTTTTTTTTTCCTAGACTTTTAACAATCTATAATATAAGCCGGCTACGGTAACCGACGATCTTCGAGACTTTCGTTTCGGCTCTTTTTCTATCGATAAATCACCGGCAATGGCCGGTTAACGCGATCACTGCAAAGAGTTCAGTCAGTCAGTCAATCATTTGCATGTCCCTTGCGGAACTTTGCCTACCTAACAGCTCTCTTGTAGGCTTCTCGGCTGTAAGCAAGATGTCCTAATGCTGAAGCATCCATTTGCAGATCATCAACGATGTCTTGCAGCCATCTTCGCCTTGGTCTTTCTCTCTCTCTCTCTCTCTCTCTCTCTCTCTCTCTCTCTCTTCCCTATTATGTACCCTTCCAAGACTGTCTTCTCTAAATTCTCACGATGTTTAATGTGTCCAAATATTTGAGTTTTCTCTGTTTAATCCTTTTTACTAGCCAGCCTTCCCCTGTGTTAAGTTCTTAAAGAGTTATGTAATCGAAATCGAACACGACAATGAGAAAAAAAAGGGGGATCGCAGAAATAGCGTGAAGACTATAGAATAACTTGTAATCTCCGTGTACACTGAACACGCTGACGGAGAAGAATTGCTTCCGGAGAAGAATTGCTTCCGGTTCAGTTTCTACTCAGAGATTGCGGTGGAGTATTTGGTCTAGCAGTATCATTTATAAGAACTGAAGCGATTACAGCGTGCACCGGCCAGGGGTGAGCCTCCATCACTGGAGACTTGATTTCTCTAAACGTGATTTTCCAACTTTTACGCATCGATAAACTCTGTAGGTTCTGAATGTGAAATTATAAAGTACTCGTAAACACACAATAACACGACGTTTATGTACACGCATATTATCTTCTTCTTCTTCTTCGTTCGCTTCTACCACCAAGATCGCCCCGTGATCCTACTGAATTTACTCCTGTTGTTCTCGCGATTATCTCATTTGGGATGAAGGCTCAGAGCAACGTGGGGCTTGGGTCTGTATTCTTGATGGGTCACAGAAACGACATTGCGTGACACTGTGGTTTTCGTTGCACCAGTTTAGTCTAGAGTTGGACTTTCTCACCGGAAAACCTCAACGTGATTT
The DNA here is from genome assembly GCA_009760885.1 of Achatina immaculata. Taxonomy (NCBI): domain Eukaryota; kingdom Metazoa; phylum Mollusca; class Gastropoda; order Stylommatophora; family Achatinidae; genus Lissachatina; species Lissachatina immaculata. Next base: position 14,085,189 of record CM019696.1, read on the forward strand.
GGATATAATATATCCCCGTCGGGTGAGAGGTGCTGGCCTATCTAGACTGCCATGGTCCAGTGTCTCCGACTTCAGCATTTTGTGGTCGTGGCCGCTACCCTTCCTAGTTGTGACCAGGACAGAGCTGTTGTCGAGGAGGACGAATCCTCGCCACTAACACGTATTATAATTCACTGAACAAACTCTAGAAACTTTGCCATTGGAGTATAAAACCATAAATTTGCTCTCCTCATTAACTTGACTTATGTTAAATAACTTTGTTATTTACAAGTCAAATAATGTACTCATTAATTCATAGATGTTATTTTCCCATTCGTAGTGAACAGTATGTAAAAAACATAATTGAAATGTGAAAAAAAATTTAGCTGTTGATAATTTTTTAACGTTATTAAAATACATATAATGGGTTCCTACTTTTTTAAAATGAAAATTAGATGGTTAATGCTTTTTAAAACGAACATAAAGTATTAATACTTTTTACAATGAACGTAAAAATTTAATATTTACCATCAACATAAAGGATTAAATATTTTTTAAAATGAACATAAATGGATAATGTTTTGTCCAATGAACATAAATGTTTAATGCTCTTTACATCGAATATACAGAAGTTGGTGTCACCTGTTCCACGCGATGGTCCCGACCAGACGAGGTGGTTCCACTGGAACCCCCATTAACGTCGTTATGATTCAAAGAATTGTGGATTGTCATGATTGTTCTTGGGAATGTACAGTGTTGGTTTCCCCTTGCCTTCCACCGGTTTGTTTATGGTTTACTCCACTAGCCTTTGACTCTGACCAGAGCCTACCCTACAAGGCAGCAGGGGGTTTGAAATCAGAGTTTTCCTTCTCCTAGATGAACTACCAACCAAGACTGACGAGTCTCATCTGTGACAGCTGGAAAAATTGAGGGAAGAAGAGATAGAGGAAGACAGAGAGAGAAGTTACTGGATAGGCTGTCAGTGTGGCTAGGAAGAAAGTCACCGGCGGATCTCATAATCAAGAAAAGATCGCCTACGCCACGCGGCACGGCACTTGAATTGACCCCGAATATAAACAATAATGCTTTTATAATAAAATAAAGTTCTAATATTTATCTCAGTCAACATAAAGATCTAATAATTTTCCCAAAGAAGGTAAAGGTAAAGGTAATCTTGTCATGCCTTAGAGGCAAATAGGGATATGGTGTTAGTGCCCATATTTTCATATTTTTGCCCTCTACGTTAAATATATGTTATTAGTGCTTGTTTACAATAAATGGCTAATTATTTTACAAAGGACATAAAGGACAAACGGATCATATTCTTATCACGTGTTCTTCCACTGTTTTTAGATAATAAATACTTTCTTTTCACTTGGTTCTCCAACTCTCTCAACTTAAATCTCTTGACCAAATTCTCATAACCACCAACAGCATTTCCAGATTTTTTGCCATTTCTTTTTTCTGTCCTTCTTTCTACTTTCGTTGTATTTGTTTGACGTGAACCTTGCTTCTCGGCCAGCGATTCTCTTATTGTTCTTTCTCTTAAATCTAAACAGTATTGCTCTTCCATTCCAGTGAATTTTCGACATCTCCTCTTATAAACTGTTCATTCTCCTCTAGCGAATCTTGCTTTCACGAAGTGTTTTGTGGCGTAAATTTTCACCTTTCGCCATATGTGCAGTAAATCATGTATTCTTCCCCATATTTCAAATGAATCTTGCCTTCTCCTCCAAGTCAGAAATCAGTCCTGTGATCTTCCCCATCATCCATGAAGTGAGTATCGCCTTTTACGTCTACATCTTTCTCTTTGAACTGAGAGATGGTGTTCTTGAAGGGTGTGGTGACACAGCATCCTGTCGGACTGGGAGCTAGTTACAGCGGTTAAGTATTTATTTATTCCGTCCCTGACTGAAGCTGAAAGGCGAATGGTGTGCAGTGCCTGTGTAGCGCTAGGAGGACTGTGGCGACCCCTGGCCTGTTAGCCAGGCTAGGCCTGTTACAGGGGGTTACCAGCGGAGCTTGGAAGAGCGGCTTGATTGACGATGGTTCGTCAGCTCTGACAATACCATGTCAGCTACGGGTCGATGACTGCCAAATCTGACAGCACCTTCACGGCCCTCTTCCCCCCCCCCCCTTTCCTTTGAATATTGTGCCCTCGCTGCTTCTTCGGCAAATCTTCCTCATCTCTGCCTCTTTCTTCCCTTGTTTTTTTTTTTTTAGATAACCACTTTAGATAACTATCTCTTTGCTCATTTCTCCCATTGGCCGCCGTAGCGCATATCCCACTACCAACATGCACGGCCCATTTACAGTGAGCTAATAGCACATTTTCTCAACATTTTTATCACCGTAAATACTGTAGAATCAGAATGAATTAGAAAGAAGGAAAGAGAAAGATTTAATGGACTCGCGCTGTGAACGTGATGTTGGCGTGACGTGCAAGAGCAAGATTCGTGTAACAGAGAATCCTGTTCACAATCCATTAACAAGGCATCACTGTCATCATCACTTCTACGGGAGCCCATGGCTTCATTTTCCATAATTTGCACACGTATCCAAAACTCTGGCTTATCGTTTTAGGAAAGCGCTGATATTTATCTGTATTGTATTGTAATGTATTCTTCTTTGAAGTCGTGAAGACACGTTTTTACTTACGTAAAGTGAAAAACACCATCATTTAAAACAGAAGAACCTAAAGAAAAGCACGGAATTAAACCTCAAAACTAAGACAAAATACTCAGGAAGAAATGTAGAAATTCGCAGATACTTCGGTTTTTTTTTTTTCTGATTCAGTTGGAGACACCGTGAAAGATGGCTTTAGCTCTTTCATTCCAGAATTAATTATATGCTCTTCCAGAATAAACTTTGATGAAAAGGTTTGGTCGAAAGAAACTGGAAGAAAGTTCCTCTATAATTTAAGCAAAAAAAAAATAAGGGATAAGTTAGTAACGCGCTACTTTTCATTCTACTTTGTCTAAATATCGCCGTGATTATTCATTCACAAAAGTGTATAAGATATACCATCACTACCAGCGCTGTTCTGGAATGAAAGAGTTACTCTTTTTTAATTCTTAACACAAACCGTAAACCATAGAATCGTAAAAGATTATACAGAAGTAATAATGTAAATGGCTGGAACTATTTCAGTATAAAGAGTAACCCAAAAATGTATAAATTATACGAATATATTTTTGTTTATTAGCCTCTCCCACGAACTCTTGACAGCGCAAAGTTAAAATCACATGAAAGATTGATGGTAGATAAGACAGAGCATCAGTACCAGAAGATTTAAAGATTCTGTGTTCTGCTCTACTTACGAGCTAGTGCATACATTCTGTTCCATTATTCCACTGGTACGAAGTATAAGGAAGTCAGCCGTGCATTTATTTGTTTAGATCGTTGATTTCCAGCGTATAGTTGTATACTTATATACTATTTATCGTGTGTTACTAAGTTATTTCCACTGCGACAGACGTTTTTATACGTCTTACATCTCACTTCAACTTTATCTCCTCTCTCTAACTCTTCGTCCTCTATGTGTTTGTATGATTAAGGCTCAAACCGAAACGTCGCAACTTTGTAGTTGTTAAGTAATAAAGCTGTTCCTACTTTTTTTCCTAGTTTATACATTCTGGTTTCCATGATGGTTTCCATGATGGTTTCCTGCGGGGTATCTGTGGAGCATCATGTTAGAATCAGCAAGAACCAGGTCTAAATTATGTGAAATATTAGACATGCAGGACTACAAGTATTTCAAATTAATATCTGGAAGGGAGAGGGGAAGGAGGGGTGGGGTGAGGTATTGCTCTACAAAGATTAACTATTAGTTTTGTTTTTTTTGAGTCACCACATGAACAAAGATTAAGTATTAGTTTTTTGTTGCTTTTATTTAGTCACCACATGAACAAAGATTAACTGTTAGTTTTGTTTTGTGAGTCACCACATGAATAAAGTTTAACTATTAGTTGTTTTTTTTTCAGTTACCACATAAACAAAGATTTTTATTAGTATTGTTTTTTTTTTAGTCACCACAGGAACAAAGATGAACTATTACCTTTGTTTTTAAGTCATCACATGAATAAGCTTGGAAAAAGCATCTTTTAAATAGCATCAAAATAAAGGTGGTTAACTGGATCGTTAGTTAACTGGTTGGTTGGGTGGTTAATAGATTGATTGGTTTATTATTTGTTTGGTCGATTGATTGGTTGGTTGACTGGTTGACTGGCTTGTTGGTTTGATGGTTGGTTGGCCATTTGGTTCGTTTGTTGAATGATTGCTTGGTTGATTGACTGGGTTGTTTGTTGTTTAGTTGGTTTGTTGGTTAATTGGTCTGTTGGTTGCTCGGTTGTTTGGTTGGATTTTTGGTTATTTAGGCGGCTGGTTTGTTGGCTGGTGCTGTGTTGGTGGGTTGGTTTATTGGTTGTTTGGTTGGTTATTTGGTTTGCTGGTTGGTTGTTTGGATGGTGGTTGGTTTGTTGTTTGGTTGGATACTTGGTTTGTAGGTCAGTTGACTGGGTCATTGGTTGGTCGATTGGTTGTTTAGTTGATTTGTTGTCTGGTTGGTTGGTTGGATGATTGGTTGGTTAGATGGTTTTGGTTGTTTGATTGAATGGTTGATTGAACTTTTGGTTGATTGACCGTTAGTTGATTGATTGACTGGTGGACTGACTGCTTGATTTATTGATTGACTAACTTAATGAATTTATTACTTGTTGCTGGTGGCTGAGGATATGTGCATTTCTTTTTTCATTGATGAACTGTACTACGATATAGTCTCTTCAACTTAAAAGGAACAAAATTGGTGGAGAAGAACCGTTCAACGTGTGCTTAAGTAAATGGGTTCATGTATGTATAACATTAGTTTGTTCTAAAGATACAGTAATGATAAATCACAGCTGTAATACTGAATGCTTAAGTGTAACTGTACGATTTTGTCGAATATATAATTGTACGATGGTAATAACACTTTCAAAGACAGCACTTTCATATAATAATGTTGATTATACTGTCACGTTGGATTATTACTGTTTGCCAATATCAGTCAGTCAGTCAGCCAGTCATTCATTTGTATGTCCCTTGTGGAATGTTGCCTCCCTAACAGCTATCATGTAGGTCTCTCTCGGTTGTAAGCAAGATGCCCTGCTGCTGATGCATCCATTTGCGATTATCAGTGATGTCTTGCAGTCATCTTCGCTTTGGTCTTCCTCTCTTTCTTTGCCAATATCACTATATTTTATTAGACGACTAGTTTGTAATGTTCTGTAGACCGAATAAATTGCACACGAAACACTTGGTGACAGTTAACATCCTCGGGTCACGAGACATTCTTGAATTATGATGTTATCTGACTTGAAAATAAGTCCATGATGATCAGCTTTCGAATGATGGAAGTTTATTCACATGTAGCCTAGCTGGTGACCAAATACGCTTTCATAATGTGAAGTAAAAGGTTAATTCCTTACTTTCATGCACACCATGATCATAATTATTAAGCACGTTAATTCGTTTCTTTGTTTCTTACTATTGTATATTCACTATCCATTTCTATCCTCAGCTGTAGTTTATCATTCTGGTTTCGACTCTTGCAGAGTTCTAACTTGCTGTAACTCACTAGCTTTCTACGCCTCTCTCCTTCCTGGAGTCCGTCTTATATCCACCTCAGCGAACATTTCCCCGTTTATATGTCCATCAAATCATTCAATCGCCTAATCTGCCACCTAGGCTAGTGGTCAGCTTGCCTTTCTGTCTCCTGACTTGGCTCTAGGATAAGTTGGTCCTCTAAGCTCGCCCCTTAATTATCTATCGGTCGGCTGGTCTTTTCACATGCCCACTTTGAGTCTTTAGATAAACACCTAAGTCTTGCCGGTAATTCTGTTGCATCAACTGTGTTAATCAGTCTAATCAGTTGCTATAGGGGGATGTTATTCAGTTAGCTATATATTTCGTGTCGGAGTTATCAAGAATTACTACATTCTCTACTGGTATTGAGTCGTCTCTTCATTGTGTTTTATATTTCTGTGTCCACTTAGTAAGATCACACTCTTCTGATCGTCCTGTCGTAATATTAATTACTAATAGCGTGAGCGTTCCTCTCCCACCGGTTCTCAAATTCTCCATCTGGTTACCCTCGTTCCCTAAAGTTAAACTCCACTAATCAGTAATAATCAGAACTATAATAATGCTGGCAATAATAATATTCTTTATAATGCTATCTTAGTTTACAGAACACTGTGTTACATATTTACCGTGCACTCTTGGATGAATTCGGTAACAGAGTGTAAGAATACTGTGCTAGCCAAGTCCGTATGTGTTCGTTTTAGCCATTGTTTTATCAGCTTCTTAATTTGTTTGTTTCGCTTCTTACTCCTGCGGTTTACTGTTTTTTTTTATATACTCAAGTTTCTGTGGTATCCATGGAAGTGTCATGGCTGCCACCTGGTGGCAGTGAGTAATGCTGGTTTAACTTCACCGCAAAACCTGCAATTTGCCAGAAGTTAGGAGTCCGGGGAGGCGAAGTATGGGTAGGGGGCTTTGTTATGACTCTTTTCCCCTCCCTCCCCTCCCCCACCCATCCCTCCAGAAAATAAATAAACAAATTGAATTTCACACTAAAGTTGTGATTTGCTTAATGTAATCGATGTGAAAATGAACGCTTGGTGAGATAGGGGTAGGAGGTGGGGAAGGGGGCCTGGGGAAGGGGGTATGGGTTGGGGACCCCTACATTCCTCAAAGCTTGCTTGGTAGTGACCAACTACATCAACATATCAACCCTGAACATTTCAGGTCACTATTGTGGGGTAGGCAAGGGTTGAGAGAGTGAGAGAGAGAGAAAGAGAGAGAGCCAGATAGACAGATACAGACAGACGCGACAGGCAGAAAGACAGAGAGAGACTAGACCGAGACCACAGATAAGAGTGAAAGACACAGAAAAAAATAGAGACAGAGACACAGAGAGAGAGAGAGAGAGAGCCAGACAGACAGATACAGACAGATGCAGACAGGCAGAAAGACAGAGAGACTAGACAGAGACCAGAGTTAGAGATAAGAGTGAAACAGACAGACACATAAAAAATAGAGACAGAGAGAGAGACAGACAGACAGACAGACATGGACAAAAAAGAAAGATAGAGGGAGACAGAGACATAGAAATAGACAAAGAGAGAAACGAAGAGAGAGAGAGAGAGAAAGAGAAATAAATCTAATGTTTTTTTTTAAATCACAGGAAATGAAAAAGCTTTGCTTTGAAAGGATGAAAATCTGAATACACAGAGCCATCAATAGCCCTGACTTTATCTCTCAGCTTCCACACCGTTACATTACAGTGCCGGCACTCAGTCGAAAGCAGTGCTAGCACTTAGTCAAAAAGTAATTTAGTGGGCTGTCACTAAATACATAATGAATCTGAATGTAGTGGACTATTGTATGTCGCAATCGGCTGTTTTGGGCATTATATATGTGAGTGTATTAAATACAAGAGGGACATTGGTTTCTGCCTTGGGTACAAAAACACCATAGACAGACAGATAGTAAAACAGATGAATATGCAAATAGAGAGAGAGAGAGAGAAACAAGTGGACGGACAGACAGACAGACAGAGGCGTAATAAGTGGACGCATTAATGCTAATCGTGAGCGAAATCAGTAAATACTTTTCAATGTCTCTAAATAATTCACTGCTGGGGGAGGAAGGGAGAGAATGAGAGAGAGAGAGAGAGAGGGAGAGAGAGAACGGGAAAGGGAGAGAGAGAGAGGAATTTTTATACTCCGTTGATTGATTTCATCGTACCAGGTTGCAGATGGGCGTCCTGTTTTTCCGAGTGTATTAGTCTGGAAGCTACGAGTAGTACAACTGATGATGTTTGTCCGAGCAAACAACTGATCCGCTAACAGCCGTAATTGCATTGTGGCCTAGATGCCGTGTGAGGTAATAAAAGATGATACTGTACCTACTGTACGTTATCTTACATCTTATATCCTTCCCGTGCCGTTAAATGCCACATAGGGCTCGTAAAGTAGTTCGACAATTTTTCCTGTCTTCGGCGAGTCTTTCAACCTCATCAAGGGATTTTATGCCTGTTATTTTGGCCTCTCTTAACAATGTCCTCTTCAATGTTTCACGCGGTCTGCCTCTTTTTCTTTACCTACTGTATACCTACCGTATACGGTAAAAAAAAAACAACTGAAGGATACAGCTGGTACTGTAGCTACTGTATGTGGACAAAAAACCTTGATGGAGGCAGTTGGTACTGTAGCTACTGCCTGACATGCTGGGGAGATACTGTAATCACAATTAGTAGAAAATAACAATGACTCATTTATCGTAATATTATTTTATTTCTCACTAAATGTGAAGCCATAGATGACAATAGCTGATGACGTGTGAGCAGCTAGAAACATAACCTTCATGTCCGATGATAAATGAGCTACTGGGGGAATTTATTTTAATTACCAGAATAAACATAATAAACTGCATTCAGCGCAAACTCCCTTCCAGGGAAGATCCTGTAAGATCCTCTGTCCTTATATCTGGGATGTGTCACCACAGCACGCCAGGAGAGTCATGTGAAGATAAGTATTTTAAACTTGAACCGCCGTGGTTCTTTGGTACGGGGCTGTTCCAAACTGAACCTCCCATTGACTGATAACAGAAGTTTTTAAAAAATGTAGAAAAAAAATACTACATACAAAACTTATAGAATATACATAACCACACCACTTTTCGTTGTTATCACCAACAAAATTCAGGTACTTTTCCTACTGTAGCACAATTTTTTTTGGTTCATTCCCTCATCAAAGAACAACGCCACCAGGATATTCAGCCATGAACTCCTCCTTGGTAACTCGGTCTCTCTGTGGCACTACGAAATAGACTAGTCATCAGAATTTGAGGAATTGATAACAAGATCTGAAAACCGTGAAAGGACGTTTTCAATCATGACATGGTTGATTTTTTAATGAATCACAGTTGAGTGTTGTCCTCCCTTGTCGTGTAGCTCTGTACGTCCATCCCTGAATTTCCAATACCAGTCCCTCACATTAAAAGGAGGACATCCGTCGCTCTTCAGAAAGTAAAACAACTAAAGAATCTGTGGAGAGGAACAGACAGAACTACAAAAATAAGATTTTTAAGGGCATGCATCTTTCTCATCGCAACATATGCCTGTGAGACCTGGACACTTAACAAAACAGCTGAGAAATACATAAATGCCTTTGAATGTAAATGCGACAGAAGAGTTCTTCAAATATAATGGACACAAAAAGAACAAATATATCCGTACTACAAGAACGTAATACTGAAGAAGGATGGCTACTAAAGAGGATTAAAAAGAAAAAACTTAAATATTTTGGACACATTAAACGTCATGATAATGTAGAGAAGACCGTCTTAGAAGGGTACATAATGGGAAAAAGAAAGAGAGGAAGACCAAGGCGAAGATGACTGCAAGACATCGTTGATTATCTGCAAATGGATGCATCAACAGCAGGCCATCTTGCTCACAACCGAGAGGTCTACAGGAATGCTGTTTGGAAGGCAAAGTTCCACAAGGGACATGCAAATGAATGAATGAATGAATGAGTCCCTCACAGATCTGTCACTTGTAACTTTATCACCGTGCATACGACACATTCGACGACGATTCTCAATGTCACTGGGTTTTTTTTTACTATGAAAACGAATCGCACAACGAACCTCACAGCTGACGGGAATGGTGTTATAGAGTATATGTTTACTTGGTCTCTACTTGTGCACATGTAAATAAATTGGACTGTCGGTTGACATTTAGCGATATAACGCTTCAATTGTAGATACAAGAAATGCACTGCGTCGCTATGGCAACCAGCTTATTTTTACCAGCCAATCAGAGATTGATTTGAAATTGCCCACGCTTCTTCTCTGAAAACATACATCTCCTAGACCCATTTGTTTTCTCCTCCCTGTATCTTACACACAAGGAGTGTAAGATGTAAGGAAACAGAAACATGACAGAGGGAAAAAAACGATATGAAAATTGTACAAAAACATTAAGCAAACTGAAACTGTGATATCAAGATGGCTCAAATAATATCGTTTCGTTTTCTCGTCTCCAAGCGCTGAAACGTTTTTTTATGCATCCACTTGCAAACAGAAAGTGTTTGTGAATATCTTGACCTGCTACTGTCCAGCGTTTCCATGCCAACCATTGACAAGCTATTACTAAAATGAAAGGGTGGAAAATATGTCGGTGCTGATGGTTCTTTCTGTAAGTCTTTGGAAATGATGGATTCACGCGACCACCTTTTCCCACGATATACCGTGTTCTGTTCTAGACTATGGCCTCTGTTGATGTCTTCTACGTTTGCGCTGTGAAAATTCCCATCGGATTCAATAAAACAAAAAATTCCTTCTTAGTTTCTGTTTTATAATCTTGTTATTCATCCACTTCTAACGCTGTCATGTTTAATCGTTAATCAATGCCATCTTCCTCTGGATGTGAATTTCATTTTTTTTTCTTAACGTTTTGACGGATGGGATGTTTTAAATCAGCTTTTTTTTTCGAGTTATCATCCGTGCTGCTCTCCCTGTAGGCAGGCTAAATGATATGAGAAATAAACTGGGAGATGGAACAAGTGCAAATTTTAATGCCATCTTGGAGATAATTATTGCTGCGATTTAACGAAATCAGATATAAGGATGAGAAGTACTGAATTAGAAAAAAAAACAAATGTTAACATTGCCCTAAAGAAGCAACAGCGAGTGTGGAAAATGTTAAACAAGTGACGTCTAATGCTTTCTTTTCCCTTTTTTTTCTTTTCTTTTAATCTCAGGGCAAGCTGTCATCTCTGAGGTTAAGACAAATTATTACCTGATATTACATCGGGTAGTTGGTGGGTGAGTGATGAATGTAAGAATGTATCTGATTGGTCAGCTGAACTAGATATCAAACACACTTTAGACATCTTACATCCTTCCCGTGCCGCTAAACGTCACATAGGGACCGTATAATATTGTTAGGCTCTGATCTCTTATACTTGGTGATTGAAGACATTAGTGTTCTTTACTATCATATTACTGAAGAAGATGTTCTTTACTATCATATTACTGAAGAAGATGTTCTTTACTATCATATTACTGAAGAAGATGTTCTTTACTATCATATTACTGAAGAAGATGTTCTTTACTATCATATTACTGAAGAAGATGTTCTTTACTGTCATATTACTGAAGATGTTCTTTAATCAACACACCACACATCGAGGTTTCACAGACTTTACATCATTCGCTAAAACAGATGGACAATTAGAGCAATAGATATTCAGATCAGTTTAGAACCAGTTAGTTTTATGACAGACAGAAATTGTCTCAAGTTCGAAAAGTTTTTATTTTACTACTGCGTGAGGAACGCAGAAGATCTGATACATTTGAGACTTTGTGTAAAGGATGCAGACGAGGAATTAGTTGACCACGTGTTGCAGATCTATTAGAAAACAGAGTTTAGAATCGTCCTAGTATTAAGTGTAGAATATCTTGAAATTGAAAACAGTGGCGAAGTGCTGTATGTAGAATATGATAGAGTTTGATATTGTGAACAAATGATTAAGTGATTCAATCCAAGTGATGTTGTCGATCATACATTTTGAACTTATTTGTCAAAATAAATGAATTCAGCGAACATTTCATCCGACTTAGTCGAGTTAAATTGTAATATTTGTGTAACCTGATCTAGACAACAGTAATCAGGTTGTGTGTGTGAAGATGACCTCAGAAATATTCAGCAATATCATCGATAAAAGTGGCACGATTACAAGACAGTATAAATAAGAGAACACGTCAATCCATCAATATATAATTCAAATCCCCTTCTTTAGTCAGAAATATATAATTCACAATCATCAATATTATACCCCCCATGGTAGTTCGCCGAGATTTCGGCTTGTCTGAGTTGGCATCCCCGATGCTCGATTGACTGTATTGTGAGTTTCTGTAACAGTTGTTTTTTTTCCACATTTAGAGTTGCCTCTAGATGGGTCTCAGCCTAAGGTTGTTGGCCTTGTGCCCAACTCCTGTTTTACGATATGTGTCGATGCAAAAGATTCATACGAAAGTATGCTGGCAAGAGCGTTAAAAAGCTCCCGCCATCTTTTACGTCACTTTAGAACTCACCAACAATTCTGGTTCTAAGGACTGTCATTGCCGGAGGTGGGGTAGAGGATACGCTCTCCGCTCCAATGGCATGCGTCTCAAATAGCCTCTGACAATCAAGTCCAGCTCCTGGCCTTCTCGTGGCAGAACTGTTCAAACTGACAGGAGAAGGGGCGAAGGCAAATATCTTGCGCCTGAAAACCAGACAGGGTAGATGAGAGGCACGTTTGGTAGCTCATCTACCGCTGCTGGCGAGATTCTTTAGCTGCCGTGCGTGGAGTGGGGCTCATCCAGGCCAGTGAAGAAAGGTGCAAATGTGGCTGCCGTACGGTACCACTGTGGAAAAGGTGAAAGAAAGGAATGAGCGAAGTAAACAGTAGTCAAATCACGCCACCTCTAGTCTGAAGAAGAAAAAGACCAACAATTCTCGTTGAGGATACAGCACGCTGGAAACATGGAGGATTGTTCACAGAAAACTTATGGAGCATGGAAAAAACACTTTGAAAACACTGATGTCTACTCACAGAAAACTGACAGAGCGTTGATTATAGTGTACATTGGAAACTTGGAGGATTGTTCACAGAGAGGTGATAGGGCGATGAGGATACAGCACGTTAGAAACACTGATGTCTGCTCACAGAAAACTGACAGAGCGTTGATTATAGTGTACATTGGAAACTTGGAGGATTGTTCACAGAGAGGTGATAGGGCGATGAGGATACAGCACGTTAGAAACACTGATGTCTGCTCACAGAAAACTGACAGAGCGTTGATTATAGTGTACATTGGAAACTTGGAGGATTGTTCATAGAGAGGTGATAGGGCGATGAGGATACAGCACGTTAGAAACACTGATGTCTGCTCACAGAAAACTGACAGAGCGTTGATTATAGTGTACGTTGGAAACTTGGAGGATTGTTTACAGAGAGGTGATAAGGCGATGAGGATACAGCACGTTAGAAACACTGATGTCTACTCACAGAAAACTGACAGAGCGAAATATATATGATTACACTTATATGATAAGGGATGATTTTTGGTCGAGTTTATAGTACCTTGTCCCATCGTGGCTAGCCGGTTGATCGTTATACTGGAGACTGGGGTTGAATTCACAGCCATTGATTGCTTTTATTCTCTTCGCATCTAAAGTGTTTTGTCTACATTTTGTTTAAAGCGGCCACTGTCTGTCTGGCCTGCAGATGAATGAACGATGGGTGAGCTTTACGTGGTTCTGATATCCCTTTCCTTCTTTCCGACCGATTCGACGCCTGTGTTGGTACATCACCATTTAACTATTTTTTTTCAAAACAAAAATAAACAAACAAACACGAACGATTTCAAGACCACACAAAAATGTTTTTAATAAACACATCATTCATGTTTCTGCTGTGAAATGACCCAAAATCTATATTTAACTTACACTGTTATTTAAAGTCTGATCAGTTCTGTACGAACTCCACCCCTCTTCTTTTTTTAAAAGCCCTCCGAACCACCCCACCCCCTCTCAACAACCCTCCGGACTCGAAATAATGCACTGGCTGGACACTCCCCACCCCCCCCCCCATCCCCCATCCCCACCCCCTCCCACGCTGTTATTGGGCCTACCCATTATAATATCTTTTTGAAGTCCATAACGCCGTTTCCTGGAATTTATTAACGTTTCGTGAAGCCCCAAAATACTACCTCCTTGGCACCCGTAACGACATCTCTTGAAACCCATAACGTCTCGTGGAACCCATAACGACGTCTCGTGAAACCCATAACGACGTCTCGTGAAACCCATAATGTCGCATTTTGGAACCCCGGGGTCCGTGGAGCCTGCGTGAGAGACTTTTGTGTAAATATTTATGTTTGTGGGCCGGGAAAACTGGACAGCAGACAATCCAATATCCCTGTTAATCAGACCAATTTTAACATACTGTATACCAGGGAGGTACGCTTGAATAAACGGACGAGAAAAATGGAGACAGAGGGTGAGAGTCGCGCAGAAGGTAGATCCATATACAAAGTTTTTATCGCTGGGCGAGAAACAGTAAACACAACCACATAAGTCGTTTATTCGGGTGGGGGCGTTTGTTAACTTCGCAAATGGGCCAGCCAATCCGAAAGTCGCGGCAAAGTGGCCACAGAACAGACAATATAACCAACTCCGGGTAATTGCTTCTGTTGTAATATTCTAGGGTTTTATTGCCAAACGATGTTTTTTTTTTTTCCCGGAAGCAGAGGAGATCAACGGACGTGAACCACGAATTATTTTTTGTTCCCGGCAGTTAGAAGGGATTCGAGATTAGAGTACTGGTGAAATATACCAAATCTCATCGCTTCTGCCAAAGTGATCCACATGTTTTTTGTGAAAATTGTGGCTTTTCGTGTTTTTATTTCTGTGGGAATCCGAAACGTGTATTCTTTTGCAGCCGACGTTTTGGTGAGGCTGGGGGCAAAAGGCATTCGTGCTGGATGCGGAGTGGGTAAAGTCAGATGTGGCTCTGATGATATTACTTGCTCCATAGACCCCTCACAACTGTGAAGACTACGTTGAGCGTGTACCCAGTTAGACTCAACGACTGGCTACATCGACCACGAGAAGGTGAGGCTTGTATCCAGTTAGACTCAACGATTGGCTTCATCGGCCACGAGAAGGTGAGGCTTGTACCCAGTTAGACACAACAATTGGCTACATCTGCCACGAGAAGGTGAGGCTTGTACCCAGTTAGACACAACAATTGGCTACATCGGCCAGGAGAAGGTGAGAAGAAATTCTTGTGCAGCTCTGGTTCGTCGGCTACCTGACCCTTCCATCATTCTAGAGCATTCCTCTTTGCTCTAGAATAACGCGGTAAATTAGATCTTCTAATTTCTTATAAATCTACTTTATGTTGCAAATGAGAAATAAATGTTTGGTATGGCATAGTTTATTTCTCATTTGCAACATAAAGTAGATTTAATAAATAAATGTTTGGTATGGCATAGTTGACACCAGATGAATTGGCTACGCAGGCCAAAGATATCTTAGTAACAACAGCTAAAGACATGGTTCCAGTAAAGAAAACACAAAAGAATAGATGGATCACAGCAGGTACACTAGAACTGATAAAACAATGTAGAGAAATGAAGACGCAATGGAGAGTGACAAACAACAACAAAGATAAATATAAAACTTTAACAAAAGAAGTACGAAGAAACATAAGAAAAGACAAAAAACAATACATACAAGATTGTTGTGAAAGAATAGAAGAACATCAGAGGTGTGGAAGAGATAGTGAAATGTTTAAAGAAATGAAGACATTGACGAGAAATGTCACACCTAAGCTAAATGTAATTTGTGATGAGATGGGGAATACCCTGACAGAGACAGAGGAAATTCTGGAAAGATGGAAGGAATATTGCAAAAGAATGTATGAAACAACCGACTGTGGAAGCAGAAATCAACAGTGTGAATTATTATTGGAGGAGAAAGAACCCGAGCCGACAATGGAAGAAGTTTTATAGGCAATAAAGAGTCTGAAAAATGGTAAATCACCAGGATGTGATGAGATAACCGCTGAATTTATTAAAGCAGGAGGAAAGGAGTGTGCAACAATCTATCATGCACTATGTAAAAAGATATGGCATTCAGGTATTTGGCCAAAAGAATGGAAAAGAACTGTATTCATACCACTGCCAAAAAAGGGTAACCTGAAATTATGCACCAACTACAGAACTGTTGCCCTGATTAGTCATGCCAGTAAAATTCTGTTAAAAATCATAATGGGTAGACTTCGAAAGAAAATAGAAGAAGAAGTCAATATGGTCCAAGCTGGCTTCAGGCAAGGAAGAGGATCAAGAGATCATATATTCAATCTAAGATTAATAATAGAGAAATGCAGGGAGTTTAATGTGAATCTATATTTATCCTTTATAGACTACTCAAAGGCATTTGATTGTGTACAACACCAGAAACTTTGGGAAATAATGGAAAAAATGGGATTTCCAACACATTTGATACAATTAACATCACTGCTGTATTTAGACCAACAAGCAGCAGTCAGAATAAATGGTGAAACAACAAGTTGGTTTGACATAAAACAAGGGGTCCGTCAGGGGTGCATATTGTCACCCTACTTATTTAACTTGTATACTGAAAATATAATGAGGAATGTTAGAGAAGATGTAGACAAAGAATATTACGATGCCATAACAGTTGGAGGTTATGAAATACCAGAGATTAGATATGCTGATGACACAGTATTGCTGTCCACAACACAAGAAGGAATGGAAAAACTAATTATGTCAGTCCGCAAGAACAGCGAAGAGCAGAACCTCTATCTTAATGCAAAGAAAACTAAAGTGATGACAACTGACAAAACAAACAAGGCAACTGAAATATGTATCAATGAGGAAAAACTGGAAGAAGTGGAGAGTTTTGAATATCTTGGATCACTACTAATTAATAATGGAGATACAATGAGGGAAATTAAAAGGAGGACATCTATTGCTCTTCAGAAAGTAAAACAAATAAAGAATCTGTGGAGAGGAGCAGACAGAACCACAAAAATAAGATTTTTAAGGGCATGCATCTTTCCCATCGCAACATATGCCTGTGAGACCTGGACACTTAACAAAACAGCTGAGAAGCACATAAATGCCTTTGAATGTAAATGCTATAGAAGAGTTCTCCAAATATCGTGGACACAAAAAAGAACAAATATATCTATACTACAAGAGCTTAATATTGAAGAAGGCTGGCTAGTAAAGAGGATTAAAGAGAGAAAACTTAAATATTTTGGCCACATTAAACGTCATGATAATTTAGAGAAGACCGTATTGGAAGGATACATAATGGGAAAAAGAAAAAGAGGAAGACCGAAACGAAGATGGCTGCAAGACATCGTTGATGATCTGGAAATGGATGCAGCAGCAGCAGGCCATCTTGCTCACAACCGAGAGGCCTACAGGAGTGCTGTTTGGGAGGCAAAGTTCCGCAAGGGACATGCAAAGGAATGAATGAATGAATATGGCATAGTTTCATAGAACTTTCTCATAACTGGTGACCAACAAGCCAAAGAGAAACTGAAAGTATACATAAAAGTAAGTTGATGGGCTTACTGAACACAAAGTGGCAAATTATTTGAAACTGGAATGAAGAGTTGAAAGTTCATCATCATCATCATCATCATCATCATGTGCCGTGCCGACTGGCGTTGGCTATTATGCTTCTCCAGAGTACCCGATCCTTCATGCAGGCCATCAGTTCAGTTGGTGATCTCCTCTCACACCATCCCGTCAGACTGTCCAGTATCATTTCTCTTGGTCTTCCTCTTGATCTTCTTCCTTCTGTCTTGAAAGTTGACTACACAAAATGTGATACATTATTTGAAACAGACATGACAAGGGTTAACATAACAGTACAAACTGTTATCTCTGAGACAATAAAGCAGCATTTAAAACAGACTGTCCTGGAATGTTCACTGTAGATGTGTCATCACTTCATGAGCTACATCCACCTGAGAAGCAACGGTGGGACGCTTTTTCAACAAATGACATTTTGATGAACTCCAGCGTTCCTTATTTAGAGCCAAATCATCATCATTATCATCTTCGTCAGGGAGTTTTTATTCCCCTTAGTTTTGTATCCTTCTCATCCTCTAGTCTTCCTCTAATTCTTTTCTCGCTCTTGTTTTTACCTCTTAAAGTGCACCCTCCCAGGACATGGGCAGAGAATGATGGTTGTCAAATTACATTTCAATATTGTTTTTATCATTTTGGCGTTCATAGTTCTTTTCTTTAGTTAACTGGACTGTCCAATAGTTTTTTATCTTCAGTTATCTGAGGTGTCTAATAGTTTTTTATCCTCAGTTATCTGAGGTGTCTAATAGTTTTTTGTCCTCAGTTATCTGAAGTGTCTAATAGTTTTTCTTCCTCAGTTATCTGGGCTGTCTAATATTCTAATGAACAAGCCTCTGCTTTCTGCTGCATGCAATTATCTATGGTTTGGACGGAAAATTTGTGGTTTTGAACATAGAAAAACGGTTCATTATAATATTTTTCTTTTCGTATTCGATATTCCTGGTGAGACAATCATATTTTCTCTTCTTCTTTATTTAGTTTCTCAGTCTCAGCTATCTATATGAGGAGACTGGTCGCCTCCATGGATCCCATCATCATCATCATCATCATCATCAGTCATCATCATCATCATCATCAAGAGGAGTTCTTTATGAGTACCCCACAGCTTTCTTCCATTAAACTCTTTTCTTGGGGCCAGATCTGGACTGAAGATTGATCAGGTTTGCAGTATTTGCTCTGGATTGTGGAAGATGTTTTGATATAATTACATAAACACACTTTTTCTTTCCTTTTATTTTACGGAATGTGCCAGACTCGTGTAGTGCATCCTTTGATATACAAGATTCATTACTTGTTTGAACTTATACACATTTGTATGTGCTAGATTTTTATGTGCTTGTTCTAATATTGCTGCGTCTTTATATGTTACATTCTATTTTGTTTGTTTGTTTGTTTTTTTTTATTTGCTCTTTACAGTTTGAGATGAAGAGGGTTTTAATATCTTACAAGACGTGATTCTTTGTGGAATACTACAAAGCCTTTACCTGTATATATAGGTCGTAAATTAAGATCACATCTCAAGATTACGTCGTTAGTAATACTTATTTCGCTGTTGTCTCTTTCTTTCTTTCTTTCTTTCCCTTACTCTCCAAGTGCAGTATCCCAGTAGAACATGTCTTCTGTCAGTTTTTAATGGCCTCTCTGGTGCATGTAGACGCATGTTAATACATTTAGTGGAGTTGTCTTTATGTGCGTGCGTGTGTGAGCGCGTGCTTTCTCTAGCTTTTATATTATTAAGTGCATCACGGGTAGATAACTTCGAGGTAATATAAGATCTGTTTGCTTGGAGTACAAGATGTGAAAAGCGAACAGTGAACTTGTACAGTTCTCCAGGCTGTAGATCCCACAGCAGGGAAGACACAGTAGATGAAACGCAAGCCACGCCACAGAGGAGACGTCATGGTTTTACCGCATATGTATTTTTCCCATCGCTACACTTGAGGGTGATGTTTTCTACATCACATTTTGTTGCCTTTCCTTTAGGCATACTTCGGAGATCCCTGAAACTGTCGCTCTTCTTCTACATCAGCACACTTTCTTTGTTCTTTCCCACATTATTAAAACGTCTTTTGTATAGAATTATTACTGCATTGGCTTCTTTTCTTTTTTTTTTAGCAATATGTCTCAATCATTTGTATCTGTTACTGATGTATGTTATCATATAAGGCCCCTGGCTTACGTACGTGAATCACTTTGAAACCATATACGTAAGTCGAATTTTACGTAATTCGGAAACATTTTATTATATGCTAGTTGACAATATTTTATTTGGCCAATTCCGTAGATTTTATTACCGCACGTCGCGTAAGTCAGGATCTACATAGGTCGGAGGTGCGTAAATCGGATGCCGTCTGTATATTCGTTGGCTATTTCATTTATATGTGTGCAGATTTTCAGTGTTACAGATTTAGCTCATAAACGCGGTCCTAGTTATAGCTGTGGTTGTAATAATCCGTCACTCAGTTTGCTCTTTTCTGTATCCTGCCTCATCTAAAAGGACACAAACGTCCTGGCAATGGTAGAGATGGGATACTCCCCCTCCCCACCCCCACCCCACCCCCCCACCCCCATCCCTGTAGGGTTTGTCACGTCTGCTCTTCATCACTGTATGACAATAATAAGATTAAATGTTTCTGCGTTATTAGCGACATACTCCTATCCTTTCATGTGAGGACATGTACAAAAGCAATAACTCATTTTGTCCGAGAAGAAGATAAATGTTGGCTGTTCGTGGAGCCCTTTTTGGGGGTTATTTAGTAGGGCTATTTCAGGCTGTTTCTATCAATACTTTATTACCGCGATAAGCCTCATCAACAAAATTAACAGTAAAATCAAGATTGTTTCTCATTATTCCGGTTTCTTGTAGTTCTTGCCTCAACTGTCTTTAATTTTTGGCTCTAGTTTTGTATTATAAAACACAGCGTCCGCAAGCAGAAGGCTCACCCTGCGGCGTTCTTCCACGTGGATAAAGGTCCCATCTCATTTGTGAGACAGTGGACACAGCGAGACAGACAAAGCTCGCGAAACAAAGCAGTGCCAATTTGTGCCTACAGACTTTCTTGTAAATTACAGTGAAGCAGATCTGTCACATGAGTAATTGCGCGACAAATGAAGGAAGATGAAGGAAAATGAAGGAAGATGAAGGAAAATGAAGGAAGATGAAGGAAGATGAAAGCAACCTTCAGAAAGAAAGACACATGGCAAACATCCACAGAGATAATAAATATTTATATGTGTAGACTACGGCAGTGATCGCGTTAACCAGAAATTGCCGGTAAATAACCATTTAAAAAAAACGAGAAAAAAAAAACGAAACTTTTGGAGGTCATCAGTTTTCGTTAACAGTTTATATTGTAAAAAAAAAGTTTGTAAAAAGCAACCAGCGATGATATGATATGGGATGGATGATAATCAGGCCAGGAGGATGATGATGATGCTGAATTTACAAGGAGAAAAAAGAATCAGCCAGTCGTGATTTTGGTCAGCCATGTTGTAAACAGTAAATCTCGCCGAAGATAAGATAAGGAAAAGAAGAAAAGAACTTCACACGAACATTTAATTCACGCTGATGTTTGTAAAGTGTGTTCAATTTTACATCAGAAACTTTTCCAAAAAAAAAAAAAAAACAGCATAAGATATGGAATTCTGTACTGAAAAAAAAAACCAAAAAAAAACGCGTATTTCGGAAAATAGTTCATGCAAAGTGAAAGACAGGTAGATTTCTACCGATTTCGAAAATTCATATAGCCATCACTTGGCGAAGGACAAGGACGCTGTGGAGACAAAACTCTGAGTATAGTAAAATATAAATGTAGAGCAACGCGTAAGTTGGTGCACAGAGAATCAGAAATAGCAATAGAATATATCATACAAGTTTTCAGCTTAAATGAAGAGTTGTGGTCTTTGGCAGCCACACTGTAGAAAACGTTAATTTGGAAGAATCCTATCCATGGAATGCAATAGCCAGGTTTATATTTGAGGTCAAAAACTGACATCAGATAAAGAAGGAAGAAGTCGATGTTTGACTGAAACTCCCTAGTGCGTGTAGCAGTAGTTGTCTACGGACACGGTCTCCATCCCTCTAGAACAGGGCTTCTCACAACTTGGGGATATGGGAACCACATGATGAAGTATGGGACTCGTTCTCTGAACATCTTTTTTTTTTTTTACAGTGACGTTAGTAAATTCTTACCTACCCATACTTACATACCACATCCTGGTACTGCTCAGATTAAAGTAGAACCAAACTATTCACTTTTTTCTTCAAGTCACACTGGTAACTAGTAGTACGGGTAGTGGTGATGATGATAATTTTGACAGTTTGGTGAAGGTGATGTTGGGCAAACCATAGAGGGTTTGAAAAATACTGAGCAGTCAACACGGGAAATGGGACATACTGGGCAAATAATACGGGTAATGGGACATACTGGGCAAATAATACGGGTAATGGGACATACTGGGCAAATAATACGGGTAATGAGACCTACTGGGCAAATAATATTTGGTTAAGAAGCACATTAAGCAGTCCACTTGGGGTAGTGGTGCTTATAGGGGAATCCATAAGGGAGTATTAGGTCATACTGAATTAGAGGTCTGTGATAGGGAAAAGTTAAGAACCTCTGCTGTAGCAGCTCAACATAAAATGTTAGCTCGAGGACGCGCAGTTGTCATACATTCTTGCCACGTGATCATCAGTCAGTCTTCTGATGTTCAGAGCCATCTTTTGCCTGAATCCCATATTGATCTTATGCTTTTTCATGCGAGATATAAAAAAAGAGACATCAGCTGTACAGTTCCGCATTAGAGTTACAATAGAATCATCAAAGAAAGAAGTAATCATTTTCTTGTTGACTCAGCCATTGGCCACGTCATGACAATCTTCGTTCTATTTATAGTTCACAGCTTCCATTTTTATCAGCGCGAACTACGTTTCTTTGAATACCCCTGTAAACAAGTTCATCAAAAATAGGAAAAACATTTATATTAGCTTCGGCTTTCTGATTGTGAACGCGTCTCTAAATCATCCTTTCATCTGATTCATCACTTCTCGCGTTTTATACCCTGGGTACATTATTTTTCCAGCAGTCTGTGGCACCTCACATTTTTCTTATTAGCTTTATCACATTTTGTATCTGTGGCACCTCACATTT